>MCFE01000313.1:0-97383 GCA_002104905.1 Basidiobolus meristosporus CBS 931.73 | reverse complement strand
ATTAATTCCATTGAAACTTTAGTTGTACCTCAATTACCAATTGTATTGACCTATACATTGCCTATACTCTACACCAACATTAAGCCCAACCCCACACTCAACAAGTAACTCCATTAAAATCCACCACTGAATAAGTAATTCTGCTGTAGCACTATGGTTCCACAACTTTGGCAGGAACCCAACAGCTTTATGCCACTCTTCATTCACTGGTTCCCACACATCCTGGTCTTCAGCTGGCACAGCAAGGTCTAGCACCTCATCTGCCAGTTGTTGCTATAAATCCTTGCAATAATCCAGTGCGTCTTCTTGAGCACTACTCTTGAAGAAGTGCTGCAACCTCTTGGTGTGCCTATTAATGTTCTAAAATTCCACTGAAGGCATTGTGATAGTGTATCAAGTTCTTAACACTATATTCCTGTCTGTTGGTGGGATTACCACTCTGCCAACAATGAAGGATATGGAGGCTGTGGTAGACAACTTGCCTCTTTTGGCACACTCATCTACCTTGTCAGTGTGTAGCTCAACTGGCTTTCTTCCAACTCTTGTGAGACAGCTGTTTTTTTGCTGGTAATCTTCTTAAATACCATGATATTCAATCTGTTCTGGGCTTGTGGCATATGTTGGCAAGAACTGCTGTATTTGTTGAATATTGACTATTTGGTATCATTCAGCAGCTAAAATTTTACTTAACAATTGTAGACTAGTCTTGGTCACTGTAGGACTTACTTGCAGCCCCAACTTTGCCAGTTTCTTTACATTGATGATCCTATGATTATTCCCCTATAGTGCAGATCAAATTATCACTTTTACTAAACATTATGTGCTAACCATGAAACTGCTGCAAAATGCTCTTGAATGTTAAGTAGTCATTCTTACTTAGTGTTATAGCTGTGCTACTTCTACAAGGGTATCAATACTCATAATCTTTATGAATAAATAACAGTTCAACTATTATTACTATATCTCAATAAGTTCCTTATATTGGAATCACTTCTTAAATTGCAACAGGTTATGAGCCCCAATTGCCATGACCTATTCTAAAGATGACTTCTACCAGTAAACAAACAATATCAACATCTTTCCTGTAAAGGAGATGTTTGATGGGAGGAACTACAGACTCTGAAGAATCAAGATGCAGATCTATGTCAAGGAAAGAAAGCTTTGGAATATATAGCAGGAAAAGAAGTTGAGCCCAAAAAACAGCAGAAAAAGTGGAGAAGCTTCAAGAGAAAAAGATAAAGGCCTTTAATGCTACATGTACCAGCATATAAGATTCCTTCATTGGACAAATCCATACTTCAAATACTGCCAAAGCAGCATGGGAATCTTTAGAGGTGATATTTAGAGCAAGTCAGTGTTAAGCAAGCTTTATTCAAAACAAAAGTTCTCAACATGAGGAAGAATCCAGATGATGGCATGCTTCAACTCATTGCCAGAATGGACATACTTGCAGAGAAACCTTAGAGTATTAATGCTGGTGTAGATGATGAAGAAAAGATACTCTATCTGCTTTGCAGCCTACCAGACAAATATCAGCCACTCTTACTTTCTTTTGAATGCAGGGAAGACAATTCAACTTGTTATGATCTGCCACTTGAATATTTAAGTTAGATCAGTTTTTAGTCTAATCAATTAGTATATGTTTAGGTTATCAGTATATCAGTATTATCTATCAAATCAGTAGCATTAGTCAGCAAATGAATCAGCAGATCCTTATCAGACAGAAATAGATATATTGAGTAGGATCTTATTGGGTGATGATGATGCAATCAAATGAGTCATCAGCCACAACCTACATTAGGAAATACAATTAGTCAGCAATTGATCTGGCAAAATGTATATAAGGAGCTGCTGGAACCTTGATAAAAATCAGTTCAAGTTTTAGTGAATACAATACTAGCTAAACTCCCTATTCCTCTACAACTCTTATACCAAGACTTGTAACATTGGTAGCAGCAATAATCAGAAACCTCCCTCCTGAAGAAAAAAGAAACCACCCTCAAGATGTCGGACAATCAAGAATGGAAGAATGCCATGCAGCAAATCCTGGCCCAACAGCAACAGTTACTCCAGATCCTCAGCCAACAGCGACAAGGAATGACTACCATGGCTCAGAGCCAGCAAAGCCCTGTCAAGAGCAACTTTAGTGTGAAGGTCAACCAGTACCATGGCAGAGTCAATGAAAACCTGGGAACTTGGCTCTTCCAGTTTGAAGAAGCTTTTAAAGCTAAAGGAATTGCTCCAGAAAGCAAGTTGCATTATGCAGCTTCTTACCTGGCAGATGCAGCCTTACAGTGGTACCACAACAAGACCAGGTCAGCCACTATGATGCGATGCTCTACAATCTCTATCTGGGATGAGTTTGTGTCAGAAATTTAGGATGCTTTTGAACCTCCACACCAGCAGACACTACTAAGAAGGAAGTTAAAGACACTCAGACAGAAAGGAATGGTGCAAGAATACATCCATGAGTACAGATGTCTACTTGGACAAATTGAAAGAATGGACCCCTTGGATCAAGTTGAATACTTTATTGATGGGTCAAAAGAAAGAACTTGCAAGGAAGTGAATTACCAAAGACCTCAGACTATTGAAGAAGCCATCAAGATTGCCATTGACTATGACTCAGCTATGTTTGGAGTTGGGAAGCCTACAGTGACTGATCAGAAAGGCTACAATCATTATGAAAGAAGACAATCAGAAGCAGTATCAATGGAAATAGACGCTATGCAGAAAAATCCCTCCTCAGAAGAATGCAAGAAGAAAGGACTTTGCTTCAATTGCCACCAGCAGGGACATATTGCAAAGTACTGCCCTCAGAGAAGAATTGGACACCAGCCAACAAGAACCTTCAACCATATTGAGTCCCATGAGCACAGTAATGTGGAAGATGAGCTTGAAGAAGACTCAGAACTCACCTTCCACATGACAGAAGAATACCTATCCCAGATGACCTCAAACTCAGGAAAGCTATTATACTTGAATGGAGTATTCAATGGAGTACCTGCCAAGATCATGATTGACTCAGGAGCATTGCATGAGTACATGTCAGAGCAATTTGCTTTGAAAGCTGGAATCAACTCGGAACCTACCAAATCAACTTCAGTCCCACAGCTGATGGGAACTCCCACATAATCAACCGTATTACCCAGCCAGTAAGAATGAAGATCAATGACTATGAAGAAGACCAACAGGCTTATATATTTGGGAACTGCTAGTTTGACCTTGTACTTAGAAAAACCTGGCTATTTTGTTGTAATCCATCAATCAACTGGAGAACCCATGCTGCTCAGATCCAAAAAGATAACAAGACCTATGAGCTATTACCTGCCAGGCTGGATTTCAACTTGGTCAATTCCAGTGTGTGTGAGACAAGTGAACTTAGCAAGACCCAGTTCTGTAGAGCACTTAGAAAAGGTACCAAGATGTTCCTCATGGCAGTATTACAGGAGGATTCCTCTACCACAGCACCCCAGCAGGTCCAGACTCTCTTGAAGAAATATTCAGACATGTTCCCAGATGAGCTTGTAAGCCTACCACCAGTCAGAGACGTGAATCATGCCATTGACACAGGAGATAGCCCTCCAGTGAGCAAGACACCTTACAGAATGAGTCCATTGGAATTGGAGGAAATGAAGAGACAAATTGATCAGCTATTGGAGCAAGGATACATCAGGCCCAGCAAGTCACCCTGGGGAGCACCAGTACATTTTGTGAAAAAGAAGGATGGAACACTTAGGATGTGCATTGACTACAGAGCCCTGAACTCAGTTACCGTCAAGAATAAGTACCCCATACCTTGGATTGATGAGCTTTTGGACCAACTTAATGGAGCCACTATTTTCAGCAAGATTGACCTCATGTCAGGATACAACCAAATTAGGGTGAAACCAGAAGATATTCCTTAGACAGCATTTAGGACCAGATATGGACATTACAAGTACTTAGTCATGAGTTTTGGCCTCACTAATGCCCCTGCAACATTCATGACGCTGATGCATACTGTCTTTCAGGAGTACTTAGACAAGTTTGTGATAATCTACCTGGATGACATATTGATATACAGCAAGACAGAAGAGGATCATGTAGTGCACATTGAAAAGGTCTTGGAGAAGTTAAGAGAGAACAAGCTATATGGCAAGCTAGCCAAGCGTGAATTCTTCAAGGAGCACATTGAATACCTGGGACACATAGTGACTAGCACAGGAGTAACCTTAGACCCAAAGAAGGTGGAAGTAATCAAGAATCTGAAACAGCCCCATAGCATATCAGTGCTCAGATCATTCCTTGGAATGGTTTCCTATTATCGGAGATTTGTCAAGTTGTTTGCAGTTATTGCAGCCCCTTTAACTGATATCCTCAAGAAAGACAATACCTACAAGTGGGACATAGCTTGTGAGACTGCCTTCCAGATGCTCAAGAATGAACTTGCTAAGCTGCCAAGCTTAAGAATACCAGACTTCAGAAAAGAGTTCACTCTGTGCACAGATGCTTCAGATTATGCAATTGGTGGAGTGCTGAGCCAAGAACACAGGGGAAAGGACTACCCTGTTGCCTTTGAATCCAAGAAACTGAACTCAGCAGAACAAAACTATCCAGTCCATGAGAAGGAGATGCTTGCTATAATACACTGTTTGAAGACATGGAGATGCAATATTGAAGGAGTCAAATGCACTGTGAAGACTGATCATGCCTCCCTCAAGTATATATTTACTCAGAAGGTACTCTCTAGAAGAATGACAAGATGGAGTGAATACATTCAGCAATTTGACCTGGAGATTGTCTACTGCCCTGGAAAAAAACAACACGGTTGCTGATGCCTTATCAAGATTAGATCAAGTTGCACAACTCAACTTGGTGCATGAATCAGATTGGCCTAGCCTATTACCAAAGTACTTGGAGGACCAAGCCATTCCTAATGAGGTGGATGAAGATATCAAGAAGATAATCCGTGATGAAACCAGCAAATTTGTAGTACAGGATGAAACACTCTACCAAATTGCTGATGGAAGCCCTATTGCCTATTGCCCTTATGTTTCTTGCCTGGATTTAATAAATAAGCTACACAATGGATATGGACATCTTGGAATTGAAGGAACCTATAGTCTTGTGAAAGCCAGAGCATGGTGGCCCAGAATGAAACAAGACATTGAGAAGCTAGTAAAAACATGCCCAAGCTGCCAAATCAATCAAGGCCAGCCACAAAGAATTGCCAAACTCTTCCCTTTGGAGCCTGTAAGACCATTTGAGAGATGGGGAATTGACTTTATTGGAAGACTGCCAACCACCAGGAAATGCAACCGTTGGATCCTAGTAGCAATTGACCATGCCACTAAATGGCCAGTTGCTAAAGCTGTACCAATAGCCAGTGAACAAGCAGTTGCAAGTTTCATTTACCATGAGATCCTGATGAAGTTTGGATGCCTTGTGGAGATCTAATCTGATAGAGGAGCAAACTTTATGGCAAAGAGATTAGAGGCTTACCTGGAAATGCAGCAGATCAGACACCTGAAAACCTTGACTTATCACCCCAGAACTAATGGAGTCACTGAGCGGTTTAATGGATTATTTGGAAAAATGCTGACCAAGTATGCAAATGGAGTTGTCAGTAGATGGGATGAGTATATAGACCAAGCACTCTTTGCATGCAGAGTCAGAGTACACAACACCACCCAGCAATCACCATTTTACTTAGTGTATGGATGTGAACCAAGGATTCCAGGAGATCTCACACAACCCAAGCTTACAGATGCCTTAGAAGATGAACTTAGTCAGCCAAGTAGACACCAGTAACTGGAACAAAGACGTCAAGAGGCATAGACCAAAGTATCTCATAGTGCAGAAAAGATGAAGCAGAGATTTGATAAGACTAAAGCACCAGAAGCATTGACAGTTGGGAACTTTGTATTGCTAAGAAACAACACTTGGAAGAAGTTTGAGCCACAATGGACAGGACCACTCAAGATCATCAGAGAATGTCCATTTGCAACTTACCAACTGGTGGACAAACAAGGTAATATCCGGGAAGACTTAGTGCATAGGGACAGACTCAAGCTTGCAAGACTTGATGATAATACTGAACCATCAAGATATTGGTATCACAAGAAAAGAGATTCAGGAGAACCCTCGCAACCTTGGTAGGGGAGAATGTTATGATCTGCCGCTTAAATGTATAAGTTAGATCAGTTTTTAGTCAAATCAATTAGTATATGTTTAGGTTATCAGTATATCAGTATTATCTATGAAATCAGTAGCATTAGTCAGCAAATGAATCAGCAGATCCTTATCAGACAAAAATAGATATATTGAGTAGGATCTTATTGAGTAGGATCTTATTGGGTGATGATGATGCAATCAAATGAGTCATCAGCCACAACCTACATTAGGAAATACAATTAGTCAGCAATTGATCTGGCAAAATGTATATAAGGAGCTGCTGGAACCTTGATAAAAATCAGTTCAAGTTTTAGTGAATACAATACTAGCTAAACTCCCTATTCCACTACAACTCTTATACCAAGACTTGTAACAAACTTTGGACTATATCAAAGGAAGACTCCCTAATGAAGAGCGCAGACGTAATGATCAAGCAAAGAAAATTGAAGACAAGGCTTTATTCAGCTTCAGAAGGCACAAAGAAAAGAGGGGAAAGCAACAAAACCAAAGAAAACCTGGTTGCTGTAACTCAGTAAGAAGCCAGGAAACTGGGCAAGAGAATGCAAGAAGAAAGAAGCAGACAAAAAACAGAAACTGGAGCAGGCAAACCATATCACTACTGATGAGCAGTTATTTGTAAGTGTACAAAAGAGTGCAAGTAACCAAAGTAATGATTAGTACATTGACTCTAGAGTGTCACAGCATATATGTGGTATAAAGGAGAGGTTCAGCAACTTAAGGGCTATTCCCGTAAGAAAGGCTTATCTGCAAGACAACTCTGCACTGGAAGCTACCGTAATTGTGTCTATGATATTAAATACGAGTGATATCTAAGGGGCTACAGCAGCAAAACTGACCGACATACTCTACATCCCTGGAATAGCTAAGAACCTGCTCTCAGTCAGTGATGCAACTGCTCAGGGACTGAATTTTGTTTTACTAAGCTGAACTGCTCAATGATGAGTGAAATTTGACAAAAGTTAGCTTTTGGAATTAGAGATTGCAGTATATACAAGTTACAGTGTAAGATCATTGTATCGGAGTATGCTAACATTGCTGATACAGATGAGGCTAACTGGGAGATGTGGCATAGGAGGCTAGGACACATTGGGGAACAAAAAATGAGCCAATTAGTAAAAATGAGCTTGTTTTAGCCCTTAATTACTCATTTCTTGTCAAATTGAGTGCCGGTAAGGGATGTTCATATGGTAAACAAGCTAGGCAACATTTCAGGAGCTCAGGAGGCATCAGCACCACCAAAATACTGACCATTGTACACCCAGACATATGTGTGCCCATGAGAACACTGTCCTTTGGAGCCATAAGATACTTTATGATATTGATTGATGACAAGACAAAATATACATGGGTAAACTTCCTCAAAGCAAACATGAAGCTTTAGAGATGTTTAAATGCTTCAAGTACACAGTGGAAACACAAACTGGGTATAAATTGAATATACTCTGAAGTGACAATGGAGGGGAATACTGCTTAAAGGTGTTTGCAAAATACTGCTCATCTACTGGTTCACTTCAACACACCACTGTTCCACATACTCCACAGCAAACTGGAGCAGTAGAGTGTGCAAACAGAAAAATAGTAGAGATGGGAAGATATAGGCTACATGATAAGTGAATGGACAACAAATTTTGGGCTGAATCTGTTGCTACCATAATATACATCAAGAATAGATGCCCAACAGCAGCACTACATGCTTTTACACCCTTTGGAGCATATACAGGCAAAAACCAGACCTCAAGCACCTCAGGAGATTTGGCAATGATGTCTTTTATCACATGCCTGACAAAAAACGCTTTGAGCTGGAACCAAAGAGTAGAAAAGGTATCTTTCTTGGGTATTGTGAGGATACCAAAGGGTAAAGCATATATGATGGCCAGACTCAGAAGCTGATCAAGAGCAGGGACATTGTATTTGAGGAGAATTCAGATCAGAAAGCCTCAGAAATCATTGGCCAGCTGCCTGACAATGTAATCATCACTAATGAAGAAGATATGTACCAAATTCAGCCAGATATGGAAGATAATTCTACCAGCTCTAGACCAGAGAAGATTATCCAAGAAAGGAGACCTACCAGAGTAAGAAATGCCCCTGGATCCTGGTGGCATACATCCAATGATCATGAAGAGGCATATCTTGACTTATGTGCCAAGCCTTAAAATCTGGAACAGGCAATGCAGAGTACAGATGCACCTACGTGGCAGTAAGCCATGCAGGAGGAGTACCAATCACTGATAAAAGCAAAAGCATAGGAACTGGTAAATTTACCAAACAGGAGAAAGCCAATAGGATGTAAATGGGTCTACAAGATCAAGATAACCGCAAATGGTACCATTGATAAGTACAAGGCTAGATTAGTGGCAAAGGCTATTCCCAGATCCAGGGAATTGCCTTGAAGAAAACATTTGCTCTGGTTGCCAAGTTTAACTCCATTGGGACAGTTCTAGCCCTGGCATCTGTACACGGTCTAGATCTAAACAAATGGACATAAAAACAGCCTTTCTACATGGGGATTTGCAAGATACTATATTTATGGAGCAACCAGAAGATCTTACAAATTCAAAAGTCCCCCATAAGGTGTGCAGACTCAGGAAATAGTTGTATGGGCTTAAGCAGGCTCCAAGAGCATGGTATAGCAAGATTGACACATATCTAGAGGAGATTGGTTTCATTTGTAGCTCTGCAGATGATAATATATATGTGAAACAGCTCAACAGGGTGTGATCATCCTAGTTCTTCATGTGGACAGCCTAATAATAGCAACAGGTAACCAGGAGGCACTTGAACAGACAAAATCAGATCTCTTCAGCAAGTTTGAGCTGAAAAATCTTAGAAAATTGAGCTATTTACTTCATATTGAAGTGAATTTTGACATAGCTGCATAGAAAATTGTCCTCAATAAGTCTAAGTACATTGAGGACATTATTAGATGCTTCAAAATGAAAATTGCAAGCCTGCAGCTACCCCTATGAACAATAATCTAAAATTGAGCAAATCTCAGCCAGTTTTAGATAAAAATGGATCAAATATGGACCAAAACGTTTCCTATCAATTAATGGTTGGTAGTCCTATGTACTTAATGGTGTCTACATGTCTTGATATTGCAGTGGCAGTTGGAATAGTCAGTCAATTCATGCAGAATTATGGATCAGATCAAAATAAAGCAGTTTTTTTTGGTAGAGATCTGATTGACAGACCCTCTACCACTGGGCATGTATTTCCTTATGCTTGTGCAGCTATTACTTGGAATTGCAAGAAATAACCAAGTGTGGCCCTATCTACAATTTAAGCTGAATATATGGCTGCTTGCCAAGCAGCTAAGGAGGCTATATGGCTACAGGAATTATTTAAAGACTTAGGCTCTAGTTCAGATGACCAACATGTATTTACAAACATAATCAAACTTGTATTGCATTAGCTAGGAACTCTAATAATCATGTCAAAACTAAGCACAAAGATATACAACACCACTCTGTGAGGGAAGCTGTAGATGCTAACTCAGTAGAGTTAGTTTACTGCCCAACAGACAAAATAGTAGCAGATATATTGCTAAAACCACTAGCTAGACCTCAATTTGAGAATCTTACAGAGGAGTTAGGACTAAGAATTCAACTAGTTGAGGTGGAGAGCTGAAATATTTAACTATTTTGTATCATTCAGCAGCTCAATATTTACTTAATAGTTCTAGACTAGTCTTGGTCACTGTAAGACTTATTTGTAGCCCCAAATTTTGCTAGTCTCTTCACATCTATCATCCTATGATTACTCACCTATAGTGCAGATCAAATTAACACTTTTTACCAACCATTAAGTACTTACTGTGAAACTGTTACAGAATACTCCTGAATGTTAAAAAACCAAGCTTACTTTGTATTAACGTATTTATTACTTCTACAAAGGCACCACTACTGATCCACGTTATGCATAAGCAACAGTTCAACTACTATTACTTTATCTTGATGAGTTCCTTATATCAACATCACTTCTTTGATTGCAACAGTTTTTTGCATGTTTCCCTGTCTCAGGCTTGGGTAAACATTTTTTCCTTTACCTTTTGCATTATTAATATAAGTCTTTCACCACTGCTTTGTCTGAGTGCTTCTTGTAATGACCTATGTCTTCTCCCTGATAAGTCCAGCTCTGAGGCATCTATTTTGGCCTGCTTGCCCCTTGTTGGCACTCTTCTGGCAACCTAATGTTTATTTTACACTTGTTTCAAGCTCTCAACCATAGTTATGACAGGCTCCTGTGAAAGCAATTTGTTAGTTTCACTGCCAGGTTGTTTACTGCTACTTTGACTGAGTGCTTCTTGAGTGGTACTATACTTTTTCCTTTATAAATCTTTAGCTGGTGCATCTGTGTCTGCCTGCTTGTCCCTTATTGGTACTTGTCAAGCTACCTGATGTCTCTTTGAAGATTGTTTGGAGCTTTGGGGCCTGCATGTAACAGGATCTTGAAGAATCTGCTGGTTTTTTGCAATGGCACCCTTGTTCTTCTGCCTTTGATAGTTTCTGGTATTCTTATGATACTTTTGCTATGTACCAAAAGTAGTTCAAAATCTGTTTGCCTGTAAGATTCCAGGATAATGCTGAGTGAACAAGTCAAGTGCATACTGCATGGCCTTGAGTTCCAGATGGTCCCATTATATGCCAGCCTTAAGGGGATGGTGCGCTAGACTTCTGACAGCCTCTTGAATATTAGCCCACTCTTGTTTATTGCACTGAATGGCTTCATGGATCTTCAGTGTCTTTTGATTTTTAGGCTTTGGTATAAACACCACATTGTTGCCCTCCCATAATATAATAGGTTATCTGTGGTCATTATCTTTGGTCAAAGTTGTTGTGCTTCAAAGACTGTGTAGTGTTCCTCTGCTGTTGCACTGGGAAATGGCGCAATTCCTGGCTGTGACATTGAGCTACTTGAGTTCCTTTTTTGCAGCAAAAGTACTGCTTTCCCTACCTGGGTTATTGATTGCGCAACATGTATTATCCCCTCATTCTGTTTTGGATTATTTCCTGATTTTTCTGGGACATTGCATCTATCCTATTAGCCACTAGATCTCATTGCTTCATTAATGCTTCAGTATGAGCTGACAACATACTTGCTAAAATGGGTAGTGGTGAAGTTATGAAGGCCACTTGTTTGTCTTCAACTGAGCACACTGTATCAGTTACATTCTCATCTGCTTAGCATAACAGAGCTTTGGGCTCCTAGCCTAAGGAGTCTGCATTATTACATTCAGTAGGCACACTGCCATCATTGCCTTTTTTGGGCTTAGTCTCACTTGTTGTACTGAATGTCAGAGCAAGCTGTTGTCCAACTGTTCTTCTGCTGCCATCAGTGGTGGGGTTTGGTTGGAAACTGGATGAGTTTGCTTTTTTTTGACAGCATATATATGAAAGTAAGTCAAACTTGAGGGGAAATAGTGTCACAAATACATATGTATATGGTGCCACAACTTTATATGTAGTGCTTGCTATGGTTGGTCATCATTGCATCTTACATTGATGTATTTCTTATGTCTCAAATACAAGACTGTACTAAATTCACATGAGAATTAGCCAAAAAGTGATATAATAGTGCTACATTGTTGATGGTCATGCTTGCCCCATGAATAAGACTGATTCTATTTAATGCCATAAGAGAACAGAATATAGACCATATGGCTATTGTAGCAAGCCTCTCAGCCATGAAGCACACAGACAGTATAGGAAGTATTACAAGGTTCATGGTCAGTGTTTTGCCACACAACTCATATATGGCCACTCATGAGTCACAACTAATCAAATCCCAATATGCAATGAGCCAACACCATTCAAAACAATTGCTAAGGACACTCTATGGAGCCAAGTGAGCCCAGTAATTTATCTGCTGGTGAATGATATAATGATGTGGCCAGAGAAGTGGTGTGTTTCTACAAATATAATAATGGGAGCTTTGAGGATTTATTACTACTTCTTGCCAAAATCATGCTAGGGTGCAACTTACCATGTACATGGTACTAGTGGTCAACCATCATGCAGCTAGCAAACGATGACCCAGAGACTGTCCTGACTCCATCATGTGCTAACAATTGCAGGGCAATTGCTTCCAAAAATGTCATTGTTGCAATGTGTCCAAATTGTGAGAATTTACCACCATTGAAGGAAAACATTATTCCACTCTGGATATATTCCAGTAATACCACATCCAAAGATGTGCATGCAGTCTGATAAATATAGCAAAGCTATACAGAACTGCACTCAGTATCATTCAAGAGCAATTATCTCTAATATATTTGATGGCAAATATTACAGACAGCTAAGAAGCAAGGGCTACCTTGAAGGTATGTATGACCATGCCTTTGCCTTAGCACTTGATGGACTCTTACCAAACAAGTACTCCACCTGCAAATCATACTGGCCACTGATTCTCATCAACCTGAATCTGCCACATGTCTTACAGTTTCAGAGCAAAAATCTGATGGTAGTCTCACTGGTATCTGGGCCTAATTCACCATGCAACTAAGATGGCTACCTGTATCCATTGAAGAATGAATTTTACGTACTTTCCGGCAGGATAACAGTAAATGGCCATCATGTAAAAGCATAATTAATTATTAGCATTGGGAATACCCCAGCCATCAGCAAGATAGCAAGCTTTTCTGGGCACAATGGATGGTATTGTGGTCAAATGTGTGAGATCCAGAGGATTTACTCCACAACTTGCACACCTCATCATTACCCAAACACCAACACTAACAGCTTCATTTCCCACTGTGAGAACACACAGAAGTTGCACTGTAATTGCAGCATAGTTGACATGCTATAAGCCATTGTCAGAATATGGAATCAATTGGAATCTGCAAATACTTAAGAAAGAGAGCATCTGTTGGAGCAGAAGCATTCCACTGGGAGCAATGCATTTTCATTTCAGCAATATCCCTATACTGATGATCAAGTTGTACATGGGGCATTTCAAGCTAAATGAGCCCTTCAAGATACTGGAGGAATCTGAGAGAGTTGGCAAGATAACAGGGTGTATCTGTTCCCCTAAGTACTTCTCACCAGCTGCCATCAAGATTCATAAGCATATGAAACAAAACAAGTGCAAAGCCTTGATGAACTGAATATGTATTTATTCATGAGGCATTCTGAAGCCATTCCTACCAAGAGTACATTGGAAGCATTGAGAGCCATATCTGGACATTATAGGAGTGTTATCCTGAAATGCATCAGCAATGCCAACTTGAAACATCTAGAGCTACTGTATGAGGAGTTTGTAACCAGATTTGAGTGGCTATACTACAAATATCAAGCTGAACTCATAGATCTCTGCCATTACTGCGTCTATTCTCTACTCCATCTTGCGTGGTGTGTGGAGAATATTGGGTCTTGCTTCACCTATTGGGAGTTTCCTATAGAGCAGTTGTGTGGGGAGATAGGATGACATGTCATGTTGCAGGTACTACCATACCTCAATCTCATCAAGAATATTACCTTCAAGTTCATCATGGATGTGATGAGTAGGTACATGGAGGCCAGCCAGAAAGGGTTGGAAAACACTGAGGACAGATATGCACATGGGGACACCTATACAAATGGCATTAAGAAGCTAAGCAGTCATAATGCATGCGTAATTAGTTAAGTAACTACAAGTGGGTTGGGTGCAACAAGCAATTAACTTTGAGTAGGAAAACTCTGCCAAGGTATGCCAGATTTGTATTGGTCATAAGCCAACTTTACATCATTTAATATGGAATTCACATAAGCCAGAGCCAGAGCACACCTATAAGGGGGACTAGAATCCAGCACAGAGAAGTAACATACTGGCAAAATAGTGCAATGTTCTTCGCGGATATTCAGATGGTATTCAAGGAAGAAGTAGTGCTAACCAAACATATGTTTACAAGATGTGTATGTTACCAGCAGTACAAGGTATATGGCAGCTTTGCAAATATCACACTAATAAGTCTTAAAGTTGAGGTGATAGAAGTGTTATGATCTGCCGCTTGAATGTTTAAGTTAGATCAGTTTTTAGTCAAATCAATTAGTATATGTTTAGGTTATCAGTATATCAGTATTATCTATGAAATCAGTAGCATTAGTCAGCAAATGAATCAGCAGATCCTTATCAGACAGAAATAGATATATTAAGTAGGATCTTATTGGGTGATGATGATGCAATCAAATGAGTCATCAGCCACAACCTACATTAGGAAATACAATTAGTCAGCAATTGATCTGGCAAAATGTATATAAGGAGCTGCTGGAACCTCAATAAAAATCAGTTCAAGTTTTAGTGAATACAATACTAGCTAAACTCCCTATTCCTCTACAACTCTTATACCAAGACTTGTAACATTGGTAGCAGCGATAACCAGAAACCTCCCTCCTGAAGAAAGAAGAAACCACACTCAAGATGTCGGACAATCAAGAATGGAAGAATGCCATGCAGCAAATCCTGGCCCAACAGCAACAGTTACTCCAGATCCTCAGCCAACAGCAACAAGGAATGACTACCATGGCTCAGTGCCAGCAAAGCCCTGTCAAGAGCAACTTTAGTGTGAAGGTCAACCAGTACCATGGCAGAGTCAATGAAAACCTGGGAACTTGGCTCTTTCAGATTGAAGAAGCTTTTAAAGCTAAAGGAATTGCTCCAGAGAGCAAGTTGCATTATGCAGCTTCTTACCTGGCAGATGCAGCTTTACAGTGGTACCACAACAAGATCAGGTCAGCTACTATGATGGGATGCTCTACAATCTCTACCTGGGATGAGTTTGTGTCGGAAATTCAGGATGCTTTTGAACCTCCACACCAGCAGACACTACTAAGAAGGAAGTTAAAGACACTCAGACAGAAAGGAATGGTGCAAGAATACATCCATGAGTACAGATGTCTACTTGGACAAATTGAAAGAATGGACCCCTTGGATCAAGTTGAATACTTTATTGATGGGTCAAAAGAAAGAACTTGCAAGGAAGTGAATTACCAAAGACCTCAGACTATTGAAGAAGCCATCAAGATTGCCATTGACTATGACTCAGCTATGTTTGGAGTTGGGAAGCCTACAGTGACTAGTCAGAAAGGCTATAATCATTATGAAAGAAGACAATCAGAAGCAGTACCAATGGAAATAGACGCTATGCAGAAGAATCCCTCCTCAGAAGAATGCAAGAAGAGAGGACTTTGCTTCAATTGCCACCAGCAGGGACATATTGCAAAGTACTGCCCTCAGAGAAGAAATGGACACCAGCCAACAAGAACCTTCAACCATATTGAGTCCCATGAACACAATAATGAGGAAGATGAGCTTGAAGAAGACTCGGAACTCACCTTCCATATGACAGAAGAGTACTTGTCCCAAATGACTTCAAACTCAGGGAAGTTATTGTACCTGAATGGAGCAATCAATGGAGTACCTGCCAAGATCATGATTGACTCAGGAGCATCGCATGAGTACATGTCAGAGCAATTTGCTTTGAAAGCTGGAATCAACTCGGAACCTACCAAATCAACTTCAGTCTCCACAGCTGATGGGAACTCCCACATAATCAACCGTATTACCCAGCCAGTAAGAATGAAGATCAATGACTATGAAGAAGACCTACAGGCTTATATATTTGGGAACTGCAAGTTTGACCTTGTACTTGGGAAAACCTGGCTATTTTGTCGTAATCCATCAATCAACTGGAGAACCCATGCTACTCAGATCCAAAAAGACAACAAGACCTATGAGCTATTACCTGCCAGGCTGGATTTCAACTTGGTCAATTCCAGTGTGTGTGAGACAAGTGAACTTAGCAAGACCCAGTTCTGTAGAGCACTTAGAAAAGGTACCCAGATGTTCCTCATGGCGGTATTACAGGAGGATTCCTCTATCCCAGCACCCCAGCAGGTCCAGACTCTCTTGAAGAAATATTCAGACGTGTTTCCAGATGAGCTTGTAAGCCTACCACCAGTCAGAGACGTGGATCATGCCATTGACACAGGAGATAGCCCTCCAGTGAGCAAGACACCTTACAGAATGAGTCCATTAGAATTGGAGGAAATGAAGAGACAAATTGATCAGCTATTGGAGCAAGGATACATTAGGCCCAGCAAGTCACCCTGGGGAGCACCAGTGCTTTTTGTGAAAAAGAAGGATGGAACACTTAGGATGTGCATTGACTACAGAGCCCTGAACTCAGTTACCGTCAAGAATAAGTACCCCATACCTCGGATTGATGAGCTTTTAGACCAACTTAATGGAGCCACTATTTTCAGCAAGATTGACCTCATGTCAGGATACAACCAGATTAGGGTGAAACCAGAAGATATCCCTAAGACAGCATTCAGGACCAGATATGGACATTACGAGTACTTAGTCATGAGTTTTGGCCTCACTAATGCCCCTGCAACATTCATGACGCTGATGCAGACTGTCTTTCAGGAGTACTTAGACAAGTTTGTGATAATCTACCTGGATGACATATTGATATACAGCAAGACAGAAAAGGATCACATGGTACACATTGAAAAGGTGTTGAAGAAACTAAGAGAGAACAAGCTATATGGCAAGCTAGCCAAGTGTGAATTCTTCAAGGAACACGTAGAATATCTGGGACACATAGTGACTAGCACAGGAGTAACCTTAGACCCCAAGAAGGTGGAAGTAATCAAGAATTTGAAGCAGCCCCATAGCATATCAGAACTCAGATCCTTCCTTGGAATGGTTTCCTATTATCGGAGATTTGTCAAGTCATTTGCAAGTATTGCAGCCCCTTTAACTGATATCCTCAAGAAAGACAATACCTACAAGTGGGACATAGCTTGTGAGACTGCCTTCCAGACGCTAAAGAATGAACTTGCTAAGTTGCCAAACTTAAGAATACCAGACTTCAGAAAAGAGTTCACTCTATGCACAGATGCTTCAGATTACGCAATTGGTGGAGTGCTGAGCCAAGAACACGAGGGAAAGGACTACCCTGTTGCCTTTGAATCCAAGAAACTGAACTCAGCAGAACAAAACTATCCAGTCCATGAGAAGGAGATGCTTGCTATAATACACTGTTTGAAGACATGGAGATGCTATATTGAAGGAGTCAAATGCACTGTGAAGACTGATCATGCCTCCCTCAAGTATATATTTACTCAGAAGGTACTCTCTAGAAGAATGACAAGATGGAGTGAATACATTCAGCAATTTGACCTGGAGATTGTCTACTGCCCTGGAAAAAAACAACACGGTTGCTGATGCCTTATCAAGATTAGATCAAGTTGCACAACTCAACTTGGTGCATGAATCAGATTGGCCTAGCCTATTACCAAAGTACTTGGAGGACCAAGCCATTCCTAATGAGGTGGATGAAGATATCAAGAAGATAATCCGGGATGAAGCCAGCAAATTTGTTGTACAGGATGAAACACTCTACCGAATTGTTGATGGAAGCCCTATTGCCTATTGTCCTTATGTTGCTCGCCTGGATTTAATACATAAGCTACACAATGGATATGGACATCTTGGGATTGAAGGAACCTATAGCCTTGTGAAAGCCAGAGCATGGTGGCCCAGAATGAAACAAGATATTGAGAAGCTAGTGAAAACATGCCCAAACTGCCAAATCAATCAGGGCCAGCCACAAAGAATTGCCGAACTCTTCCCTTTGGAGCCTGTCAGACCATTTGAGAGATGGGGAATTGACTTTATTGGAAGACTGCCAACTACCAGGAAATGTAATCGTTGGATCCTAGTAGCTATTGACCATGCCACTAAATGGCCAGTTGCTAAAGCTGTACCAATAGCCAGTGAACAAGAAGTTGCAAGTTTCATTTACCATGAGATCCTGATGAAGTTTGGATGCCCTGTGGAGATCTTATCCGATAGAGGTGCAAACTTTATGGCAAAGACATTAGAGGCTTACCTGGAAATGCAGCAGATCAGACACTTGAAAACCTCAGCATATCACCCCAGAACTAATGGAGTCACTGAGCGGTTTAATGGATTATTTGGAAAAATGCTGACCAAGTATGCAAATGGAGTTGTCAGTAGATGGGATGAGTATATAGACCAAGCACTCTTTGCATGCAGAGTCAGAGTACACAACACCACCCAGCAATCACCATTTTACTTAGTTTATGGATGTGAACCAAGGATTCCAGGAGATCTCACACAACCAAAGCTTACAGACACCTTAGAAGATGAACTCAGTCAGCCAAGTAGACACCAGCAACTGGAACAAAGACGTCAAGAGGCACAGACCAAAGTATCTCAAAGTGCAGAAAAGATGAAGCAGAGATTTGATAAGACTATAGCACCAGAAGCATTGACAGTTGGGAACTTTGTATTGCTAAGAAACAACACTCGGAAGAAGTTTGAGCCACAATGGACAGGACCATTCAAGATCATCAGAGAATGTCCATTTGCAACTTACCAACTGGTGGACAAGCAAGGTAATATCCGGGAAGACTTAGTGCATAGGGACAGACTCAAGCTTGCAAGACTTGCTGATAATACTGAACCATCAAGATATTGGTATCACAAGAAAAGAGATTCAGGAGAACCCTCTCAACTTTAGTAGGGGAGAATGTTATGATCTGCCGCTTGAATGTTTAAGTTAGATCAGTTTTTAGTCAAATCAATTAGTATATGTTTAGGTTATCAGTATATCAGTATTATCTATGAAATCAGTAGCATTAGTCAGCAAATGAATCAGCAGATCCTTATCAGACAGAAATAGATATATTAAGTAGGATCTTATTGGGTGATGATGATGCAATCAAATGAGTCATCAGCCACAACCTACATTAGGAAATACAATTAGTCAGCAATTGATCTGGCAAAATGTATATAAGGAGCTGCTGGAACCTCAATAAAAATCAGTTCAAGTTTTAGTGAATACAATACTAGCTAAACTCCCTATTCCTCTACAACTCTTATACCAAGACTTGTAACAGAAGTATGTCAATTACAGCAGGTGCGTGCACTTGTAGAGGTTAATAAGCAGGTGGCCATAGTTTCTCTTGACTTGCACCCTATGTGGAATACCCACAGTGGTAGAGGGTAAGCAAGTAAAGAGCAGTGGTTCTATAGTGAGATATATGAATTGCACATGGGAGGCTAGAAATAGGGAATACCAATTGGTAAATTGGTATAGTTGCATAATACAGAACTAGCTCTAGGCTGCCATACTGCTGTGATATGCCAGCAGAGACTTGTTGTGAGGCCATCAAATGTCTTCAAATCCTTAGCCATATAAGGCAATAGGATGTACAGGCTGGTTAGATCTATTTAAAATAGTTATAGAGCACATTAAGACTGCAACAATAAATCCCTATTAGGTTGTACATCTTTATTGGGCAGTAAAATTAGCAAAATGCTGTTGTGATCCCATCATAAGATTGTCAAGAGGGTCACTAATTCCAAGCTGCTGGTACTATGACAGCCTCCAAATGGTATCCTGATGATTGATCTGTAATGAATCCACCCACAGGACCAAATTATTTTTTATAGGGTGCATTGTGGTATTCAACCAGCTCTGCAAGGTAAAAACTCATCTGCTGGTCTTTACAATAAATCTTGCAACATTGAGGTGCATTCTCTTGAGTACTACTCTTGAAGATGCGGTGCAACCTCTTGGTGTGCCTATTAATGTTCCAAAGTTCCCCTGTAGGTAGTATTATAGTCTTTTGAGTACTTGGCATAGTTGTTTTGTCTGTCAGTAAGATCCCCACACTTTCTAATATGGGGCACATGGAGGCTGTTATGGACAAATTGGCTTCCTCTACAAGCTCATCTTCCTCACAGAAGTGTGGTTGAGCCAATTGTACCTCTGATGCTTAAGAAAGCAGTTGCTTTCTTGTTGGTGATTGTTCTTGGATATTTTAGAGTTCAGACTGTACTAGGCTGATGGCCTCTGTTGATCAGAAATTCAGTTTTGCTTTGTTTCCTTGTCTCTCTCTGGGGTAGGCTTTTTTCTCTACCTCTACTTTTGTCACTGCCAAGTCTTTCACTTTACTTTGACTGAGTAGTCCCAGCATTGTACTACATGTACTCCTCAATCAATACCACACTGGTGCATCTGTTTTGACATGCTGGTCCTTTATTCAACTTCTGCTGGCTACCTGACATTTCTTTACTGCTTGCCTGGAGCTATGATTCCTACTTGTGACCAGCTCTTTAATAAGCTGCAGGATTTTAGCCATAGCACCAGGTAGTTCTGTCTTTGATAGCTTGTGCTATTCTTGAGACACTTTCTTAGCATACCAATGCTGGCCCAAATCTGGTTGCTTGTATGAATCCTAGATACCACCTATTATAGAGGCCTGATATATTCTGCAAAAATCTGTTTGATGACTTGAATACAAGACAATGCTCATGGTACAGGTCAAACACTTTATGCTTACACTAGCCCTTATTGAGGTGATACCCAATAAAATATTGGACTATTTGGTACCATTCAGCAAGTCATATTTACTTATCAATTCTAGACTAGCCTTGATCATTGTGGGACTAACCAACAGCCTTAACTTTGCCGCTTTGCTCAAATCTATGATTCTATGATTATTACCTTATAGTCAAGATCCAATTGACACTTTTACCAAACATTATGTACTAGCCCTGAAACTGCTACAGAGTGGCCTTGAGTGTAGAGCAGCTCTCTTTACTTGGTGTTGCAGTTGTACTATTTCTACAAGGGTATAAATACTGAGCTTTCTTATTAGTAAACAACAAATCAACTATAGTCACTATTTCTTCATAAGTTCCTGACATCCAAATCATTTCAGGAATTCCAAAAGAAGCTACCACCAGTGGATCTATGTTGCTAAGTATGTGCATTAGCCCAGGGGTAATGCTGGCAAAATTATCGAATCTATTCCATGTGGCCAAAATAGATAAGATCCCACTCTCAATGAGTAAAGCAACTACCCAGGGACTGAGAGTTACTTTTACAAAGCTGAGCTGCCTAATTTTCAGTCAAAATGCAGAAATATCATGCTTTGTGGATCATTGCATATATATATGACAGTAACAATCATTGTACCTGAGTATGTTTACATTGCTGAAACAGATGAAGCTAGCTAGGAGATATGACCTAGGAGGCTAGGACACATTGAGGAGCAGGGAATAAGCCAATTGCTGACACAGCTACTTGTTTGGGCCTTGATTATTCAATTTTATTTAATTCAGTGTTTGCAAGGATTGCTTGTATGGCAGACAAGCTTGGCAGCTTTTAAGAAGCTCAGGAGACATTAAAACTGCCAAAATATTGGCTACTGTGTACCCTGACACATATGAGCTCATGAGAACACTGCTCTTTGAAGCAATGAGATTTTGTGCAATGCTTGTTAACGACAAGACAAGATACACAAGGGTATACTTTTTGAAGTCAAAGGCTGAGGCTTCAGAGACAGTCAGGCGCTTCAAGAATATTTCATAAACACAAACTGGGTGTAAATTGGAGGTACTTCAAGGTGACAATGGAGGGGAATACTACTCTAAGAAGATTGCAATGTATTACTATGCACTGGTATCCTACAGCAGACACCTGATTCTCACACTTCACAGTACAATGGAGTAGCAGTATGTGCAAATAAAGCTATTGTACAGATGGGAAGATCTATGCTACAAGAAAAGGTGACAGACTATGGATTTGTGCTGAATCTGTTGTGGCCATGGTATTCATCAGAGATTAAAGCCCAACCGCAGCACTACATGAATTTAAACTATTTTAACCATGTATCTGCAAAAAACCAGCCTCCTGGCACCTCCAGAATTTTAGCAGTAATAATTTCTATCACATCCCTAACTAAAAATGCACAAACATGGAACCAAAGAGTAGAAGGGGGATCTTTCTTGGCTATTGTGAGGCTACTAAGGGGCATTAAGTGTATCATAGGAAAGTTGAAATTTGATCAAGAGTAGAGACATTGTTTCTAAGGAGAATTTGGATCAGAAAACACTGAGATTGTTGGCCAGGTACCTGATGATGCATTTATTACTGACAAAGAAGGTTCATACTCAATACTGCCAGATGCGGATGAAGACTCTGCCAGTTCCCAATAAGAGCAGATTATCCTGGTTTAGATACTAGACAGAACAAGAAATGCCCCTGGATCTTGGAAGGACATATGCAATGGCCTTAAGAAGCTTATTGTGCTTTGTATGCCAGCTCTCAGAAGCTGCAACAATTAATGCAAAATCCAGATACTGTTATTTGGCAATAAGCCATGCAGGAAGGGTACTGATCACTGATCAGGGCTAAAATATGTGAACCAGTGGATCTATCATATGGGAGAAGGCCAATAAAAGGAAGAGGGGTTTACAAGATCATGACAAACCAAATGGTGCTAGTGAAAATACAAGGTTACATCAGTGGCCAAGGGCCATTTTTTGATTCAGGGACTAGACAGATTACAGTCTATACCAGAAACAGCTCAAAAACAGAAGGAATATTCTGGTACTTTAAGTGGACAACCTAATAATAGCTACAGTTGATCAGAAGGTACTTAAACACACAAAATCAGACCTCTTCAGCAAGTTTGAGATGAATAATCTGTTGAATCTCTAGCTATATAGGATTATTGAGAAGTTTAACATTTACTTGGTAATCTGAACTAGTTTTTGTTACTGTGGGACTCATTTGCAGTTCTACATTTGCTACTTTCTCTTGGATATTTGATCTAATGATTATTCCCTTGTGGTTAAGATCAGATAAGCACTTTTACCAAGCATTAGACTTGTTCCATCATTCAAGCTGATCATAGTGCCCAATAGTGCAATAGCATGCCAGATGGTGCCTGTTCATGCCACAGAGTGCCACTCTGGATATATTGGACTTGTTCCATCATTCCAGCTGATCATAGTGCCCAATAGTGCCATAGCATGCCAAATGGGGTCTGATCATGCCACAGAGTGCCAGATGGTGCCATACAGTGCCAATTGGGGATCAAAATTGACATGCATATGACCCTGAAATATCAAAATAATAACAAAATATGCAGCACTTTCTGGCACTATGATCATCAGCACAATGCAACAAGTCTATTATGTAGTTTCCTTGAAACTATTAAAGTGTTACAAGTCTTGGTATAAGAGTTGTAGAGGAATAGGGAGTTTAGCTAGTATTGTATTGACTAAAACTTGAACTGATTTTTATTGAGGTTCCAACAGCTCCTGATATACATTTTGCCAGATCAATTGCTGACTAATTGTATTTCCTAATGTAGGTTGTGGCTGATGACTCATTTGATTGCATCATCATCACCTAATAAGATCTTACTTAATATCTATTTCTGTCTGATAAGGATTTGCTGATTCATTTGCTGACTAATGCTACTGATTTCATAGATAATACTGATATACTGATATCCTAAACATATACTAATTGATTTGACTAAAAACTGATCTAACTTAAACATTCAAGCGGCAGATCATAACATTCTCCCCTACTAAAGTTGAGAGGGTTCTCCTGAATCTCTTTTCTTGTGATACCAATATCTTGATGGTTCAGTATTATCAGCAAGTCTTGCAAGCTTGAGTCTGTCCCTATGCACCAAGTCTTCCCGGATATTACCTTGTTTGTCCACCAGTTGGTAAGTTGCAAATGCACATTCTCTGATGATCTTGAATGGTCCTGTTCATTGTGGCTCAAACTTGTTCCAAGTGTTGTCTCTTAGCAATACAAAGTTCCCAACTGTCAATGCTTCTGGTGCTATAGTCTTATCAAATCTCTGCTTCATCTTTTCTGCACTATGAGATACTTTGGTCTATGCCTCTTGACGTCTTTGTTCCAGTTACTGGTGTCTACTTGGCTGACTAAGTTCATCTTCTAAGGCATCTGTAAGCTTGGGTTGTGTGAGATCTCCTGGAATCCTTGGTTCACATCCATACACTAAGTAAAATGGTGATTGCTGGGTGGTGTTGTGTACTCTGACTCTGCATGCAAAGAGTGCTTGGTCTATATACTCATCCCATCTACTGACAACTCCATTTGCATACTTGGTCAGCATTTTTCCAAATAATCCATTAAACCGCTCAGTGACTCCATTAGTTCTGGGGTGATATGCCAAGGTTTCAGGTGTCTGATCTGCTGCATTTCCAGGTAAGCCTCTAATCTCTTTGCCATAAAGTTTGCTCCTCTATCAGATAAGATCTCCACAGGGCATCCAAACTTCATCAGGATCTCATGGTAAATGAAACTTGCAACTTCTTGTTCACTGGCTATTGGTACAGCTTTAGCAACTGGCCATTTAGTGGCATGGTAAATTTCTACTAGGATCCAACAGTGGCATTTCCTGGTAGTTGGCAGTCTTCCAATAAAGTCAATCCCCATCTCTCAAATGGTCTTAGAGGCTGCAAAGGAAAGAGTTTGGCAATTTGTTGTGGTTGGCCTTGATTGATTTGGCAGCTTGGGCATGTTTTTACTAGCTTCTCAATGTCTTGTTTCATTCTAGGCCACCATGCTCTGGCTTTCACAAGACTATAGGTTCCTTCAATTCCAAGATGTCCATATCCATTGTGTAGCTTATTTATTAAATCCAGGCAAGCAACATATGGACAACAGGCAATAGGGCTTCCATCAACAATTTGGTAGAGTGTTTCATCCTGTACAACAAATTTGCTGGCTTCATCCCGGATTATCTTCTTATCTCTTCATCCACCCCATTAGGAATGGCTTAGTCCTCCAAGTACGTGGGTAATAGGCTAGGCCAATCTGATTCATGCACCAGGTTTAGTTGTGCAACTTGATCTAATCTTGATAAGGCATCAGCAACCGTGTTATTTTTTCCAGGGCAGTAGACAATCTCCAGGTTAAATTGCTGAATGTATTAACTCCATCTTGTCATTCTTCTCGAGAGTACCTTCTGAGTAAATATATACTTGAGGGAGGCATGACCAGTCTTCACAGTGCATTTAACTCCTTCAATATAGCATCTCCATGTCTTCAAACAGTGTATTATAGCAAGCATCTCCTTCTCTTGGACTGGATAGTTTTGTTCTGCTGAGTTCAGTTTCTTGGATTCAAAGGCAACAGGGTAATCCTTTCCCTTGTGTTCTTGGCTCAGCATTCCACCAATTGCATAATCTGAAGCATCTGTGCACAGAGTGAACTCTTTTCTGAAGTCTGGTATTCTTAAGCTTAGCAGGTTAGCAAGTTCATACTTGAGCGTCTGGAAAGCAGTCTCACAAGCTATGTCCCACTTGTAGGCATTGTCTTTCTTGAGGATATCAGTTAAAGGGGCTGCAATACTTGCAAAAGACTTGGCATATCTCCAATAATAGGAAACCATTCCAAGGAAGGATCTGAGTTCTGATATGCTATGGGGCTGCTTCAAATTCTTGATAACTTCAACCTTCTTAGGGTCTAAGGTCACTCCTGTGCTAGTCACTATGTGTCCCAGGTATTCAACGTGCTCCTTGGAGAATTCACACTTGGTTAGCTTGCCATATAGCTTGTTCTCTCTTAGCTTCTCCAAGACCTTTTCAATTTGCACTATGTGATCCTCTTCTGTCTTGCTGTATATCAATATGTCATCCAGGTAGATTATCACAAACCTGTCTAAGTACTCCTGAAAGACAGTATGCATCAGCGTCATGAATGTTGCAGGGGCATTAGTGAGGCCAAAACTCATGACTAAGTACTTGTAATGTTCATGTCTGGTCCTAAATGCTGTCTAAGGAATATCTTCTGATTTCACCCTAATTTGGTTGTATCCTGACATGAGGTCAATCTTGCTGAAAATAGTGGCTCCATTAAGTTGGTCCAAAAGCTTATCAATTGAGGTATGGAGTACTTATTCTTAACGGTAACTGAGTTCAGGGCTCTGTAGTCAATGCACATCCTAAGTGTTCCATCCTTCTTTTTCACAAAATGTACTGTTGCTCCCCAGGGTGACTTGCGGGGCCTGATGTATCCTTGCTCCAATAGCTGATCAATTTGTCTCTTCATTTCCTCCAATTCCAATGGACTCATTCTGTATGGTGTCTTGCTCACTGGAGGGCTATCTCCTGTGTCAATGGCATGATTCACATCTCTGACTGGTGGTAGGCTTACAAGCTCATCTGGGAACATGTCTGAATATTTCTTCAAGAGAGTCTGGACCTGCTGGGGTGCTGTGGTAGAGGAATCCTCCTGTAATACTGCCATGAGGAACATCTTGGTACCTTTTCTAAGTGCTCTACAGAACTGGGTCTTGCTAAGTTCACTTGTCTCACACACACTGGAATTGACCAAGTTGAAATCCAGCCTGGCAGGTAATAGCTCATAGGTCTTGTTATCTTTTTGGATCTGAGTAGCATGGGTTCTCCAGTTGATTGATGGATTACAACAAAATAGCCAGGTTTTTCCAAGTACAAGGTCAAACTTGCAGTTCCCAAATATATAAGCCTGTAGGTCTTCTTCTTAGTCATTGATCTCATTCTTACTGGCTGGGTAATACAGTTGATTATGTGAGAGTTCCCATCAGCTGTGGCACTGTAGTTGATTTGGTAGGTTCCAAGTTGATTCCAGCTTTCAAAGCAAATTGCTCTGACATGTACTCATGCAATGCTCCTGAGTCAATCATGATCTTGGCAGGTACTTCATTGATTACTCCATTCAAGTATAATAGCTTTCCTGAGTTTGAGGTCATCTGGGATAGGTATTCTTCTATCATGTGGAAGGTGAATTCTGAGTCTTCTTCAAGCTCATCTTCCACATTACTGCGTTCATGGGACTCAATATGGTTGAAAGTTCTTGTTGGCTGGTGTCCAATTCTTCTCTGAGGGCAGTACTTTGCAATATGACCCTGCTGGTGGCAATTGAAGCAAAGTCCTTTCTTCTTGCATTCTTCTGAGGTAGGATTCTTCTGCATAGCGTCTATTTCCATTGGTACTGATTCTGACTGTCTTCTTTCATAATGATTGTAGCATTTCTGATTAGTCACTGTAGGCTTCCCAACTCCAAACATAGCTGAGTCATAGTCAACGGCAATCTTGATGGCTTCTTCAATAGTCTGAGGTCTTTGGTAATTTGCTTCCTTGCAAGTTCTTTCTTTCAACCCATCAATAAAGTATTCAACTTGATGCAAGGAGTCCATTCTTTCAATTTGTCCAAGTAGACATCTGTACTCATAGATGTATTCTTGCACCATTCCTTTCTGTCTGAGTGTCTTTAACTTCCTTCTTAGTAGTGTCTGCTGGTGTAGAGGTTCAAAAGCATCCTGAATTTCCGACACAAACTCATCCCAGGTAGAGATTGTAGAGCATCCCGTCATAGTGGCAGACCTGATCTTGCTGTGGTACCACTGTAAGGCTGCATCTGCCAGGTAAGAAGCTGCATAATGCAACTTTCTTTCTGAAGCAGTTCCTTTAGCTTTAAAAGCTTCTTCAATCTGAAAGAGCCAAGTTCCAAGGTTTTCATTGACTCTGCCATGGTACCAGTTGACCTTCACACTAAAGTTGCTCTTGACAGGGCTTTGCTGGCTCTGAGCCATGGTAGTCATTCCTTGTTGCTGTTGGCTGAGGATCTGGAGTTACTGTTGCCGTTGGGCCAGGATTTGCTGCATAGCATTCTTCCATTCTTGATTGTCCAATATCTTGAGGGAGGTTTCTTCTTTCTTCAGGAGGGAGGTTTCTGGTTATTGCTGCTACCAATGTTACAAGTCTTGGTATAAGAGTTGTAGAGGAATAGAGAGTTTAGCTAGTATTGTATTCACTAAAACTTGAACTGATTTTTATTGAGGTTCCAGCAGCTCCTTATATACATTTTGCCAGATCAATTGCTGACTAATTGTATTTCCTAATGTAGGTTGTGGCTGATGACTCATTTGATTGCATCATCATCACCCAATAAGATCTTACTTAATATCTATTTCTGTCTAATAAGGATCTGCTGATTCATTTGCTGACTAATGCTACTGATTTGATAGATAATACTGATATACTGATAACCTAAACATATACTAATTGATTTGACTAAAAACTGATCTAGCTTAAACATTCAAGCAGCAGATCATAACACATGGTTCATGCCATTGACACAGGAGATAGCCTCTCAGTGAGTAAGACACCTTACAGTATAGTCCATTAGAGTTGGAAGAGATAAAGAGACAAATAGATCAGTTATTGGAGCAAGGATATATCAGACCCAGCAAGTCACCCTGGGGAGCACCAGTGCATTTTGTGAAAAAGAAGGATGGAACACTTAGAATGTGCATTGACTACAGAGCCCTGAACTCAGTTACCATTAAGAATAAGTACTCCATACCTCGGTTAAGAATAAGTTTGGATTATACAAATGGAACCAACTACCCTTTGGCTTGTGCAATGCCCCCACTACATTCCAAAGGATGATCAACAAGGTGCTAGGAAATCTACAATGAGAATGCGCTCATGTGTATCTGGACAACATCATAATATATTCCCCCAATATAGAAGAACATATACACATCATGCAACGTATCCTGACAGCCCTCCTCAAGAACCAACTCAAATTACATCCAAGAAGTGCCATTTCCTGTATACAAAATTGTTGTTCCTGGGCCACAAGATCTTGGCAGATGGAATATATCCATCTACTTCACTCCTGAAAGCTGTTCAAGATACACATGCACCAAAGGATATCAATGCAGTTTTGGGATTCCTAGGATTAGCCGGCTACTATTGCCACTTTGTCAAAAACTTTGCAACAATAGCAGCCCCCTTATACAAATTGACGCAAAAAGGCCAGTGTTTGTATGGTTGGAGCCTCAAAAGAGGGCTTTTGATCAGCTGAAAAATTCCCTGACGTCACCGCCAGTGTTACGTTTTCCCAATTGGGATGCATGATTTTTTATTAACTGTGATGGAAGTCTTGCCAGTATAGGCACCATACTGGGACAATACCACCAACCCAGCAAATTCCGCCCAATTGGTTACGTGAGCCGTTTGCTAAATAAACACAAACATCACTACCCTGTTACCAAGAGAGAATGTCTTGCTGTTGTTTATTCAATTAAAAAATTCCACACATACAAACATGGTCACCAATTCACAATAGTAACGGACTACAGTGCACTAGTCTGGCTGATGAAAACTAAAGACTTTACCGGTTGACTAGCAAATTGGGTCCTCCAACTACAAGAATACAACTTCAAAATAATTCATTGCACTGGCAAGAAACACCAAGACACAGACTTCCTCAGTTGCTGTCCTGTTTGCCAAATACGTGTCAGTAATGACTACAAAGGCATAATATGCTTTAAAAAAAGAGGGAAGTATCCCAAACACGTTTTTACAAACAAGCAGAAGAGAGGTTTTGAAAGAAATAGTGTCAGTACAAAGTACAAGAAAACTGATTATGGTTCCTCTAATGACAGTTCAGAGTTGAGGTATCCCCAACAACTGCCCGCAAAGAAATCATGCAAGAAAGACATATGTCATTAGGACATGCTAACCCTCTAACAACATACAAGATGTTAAGAAAGACGTTTAATTGGAAAAAAATGATGACCAACATTGTGAATACACTACAAAGATGCTCCACCTGCAAAAGATTTAACCAAAGTCAAAAGATACGGACAACCGCACCAACACCGCTTGACCTACCCTTCTATTGGGTAGGGATTGACTTTGCTGGGCCCTTTATGAAAACAAAGAAAGGAGAACAATACATAATAATTGCTACCAAACATTTCTCAAAGTGGGTAGAAGCCCAAGCCATCCAAAATAAAGACCAGAAGACAACTACCCAATTCATTCTAGAACACCTCATCTGCCAGCATGGATATCCTCAGATACTCCTGTCCAACAATGGTGGCTCCTTCCTGAACAACACTGTGGCCCACTTGTGCAAAATGATGGGCGTGAAACAGGTCTTCATGGCCATGTATCACCCCCAGACCAACGGATTAACCAAGAGGATGAACCAGATGTGTTGCCGCATACTAGAGAAACTCCACTGGGAACTACCCCAATCATGGGGAAGCTACTTCCACTGACACTCCTAGCAATGCGTACAATACCAAATAAAACAACAGGTTTCTCCCTGTACAAGGTTCTGTACGGACAAAGGCCCAAGTGGCGTGAAGAAACTGGATTGACAATGGAAGGTGTCCCCTTGACAACACATTACGGCTATGTAGAAAGGTTAATACTCCATATTGCCCACCTACACATAAAAGTATTTGAAAATGTTGACAAGCACCTTCCCCCCCTCCCGCCTAAAAATGAGAAACTAATGGGACAAAAGTGGAAACCAGCCAATAAAGTGTGGTACAATCAAACCGTTGCAGGCCTCAAGTTTTGCCCACAATTTACACCCCAATGGATTGGCCCTAGCACCATCATTAGCTTGGACTACGGGCCAAAGTACACCATTACCCTGAACAACAAGATGATCAGCAACATAGCGCCAGCCCATCTGAAACTGTTTCATGATGATCCACTGATCATCACTGGAACCAAATTGTGATTAAACAATTATCAGGACAAGGATAGAGGAAGACACAAGATACATACAAAGTTTATTAGAGGGGATTTCAGTTGATATAGGCACAAATGATATGTGCGAGGAAGTTTGCCCAAAGGGGAGAACAAAAGAATGCATATGTAAAGCACCAAAGGAAACAGTGCACCCAAAACTGGCAATACCCCTCCCACCAGCAAGAACCTTGATATATCAACAATGAAACCAACCTGCAAGTGTTGAGAGATATGGTGCAGGCATTACATGCAACAAGAGCCACCTATGAATAGTTGTTTGCCAGAGCAGTCATGTTGATACAAGACACAATCAGAGAGGGACAAGACAAGTTACCCATGCCAATACAAAGCATGGAGATACTACCCAAGAAGACCGTGTACCACCTATGAGGAGGTTCCTGAATCATTAAGGAGAAGGATGCCGCACTGATCCCCGTATCCATACTGCACACAGTCAGACAGATGACACAAGGAATCAACTGTTGCACCCTCACAAGACCTTGAGAGCCCCCCAGTTTTGTTGCATACTTGCCATTGATAGGTACCACAGTTGTTGAGGTATCCAGACCTGGTACAAGCATATCTGGACCTGGTACAAGCCGCAAGAGCACCAGAAGTAGAACTCCCAATCAAAGGACTTCTCCAAGAAATTTGCAAACATCTTGAACCACATTTCCAAGAAGGAACCATCTTAGAGAAGATACGCAAACGGATTAAATACACCAGCCAGTTAACCCATGAGATCCACCAAGTTGCTGTGTTACAACTATTACAGTGGTTTACCATAGGACAACTCAGGAACCAGTACAAAGTCCTACTCCAAGAAGCTGAAGAAACCACCATGGACTCTGTAGAAACCATGAGGCAAGTACAAAAGCGCCTTGATCTTGCCACAGTTTCTACAGAAGCACTACAATACGTCTTGGAAGAAGCAAAAACTTGTTACCAACAATGGGTGACTGCCAACCAAGTGTACTGTTGTAAGAGTCTTGGATATATTGGAAGTGATTTGGAGAATAAGTAGATTATGTGGTTTTCACTTAATGATTTATTGAATGTAAAAGTGGTATTTATACTTTTACATGGTCTTGGCATTACAAACATGTAGAATAGGTTAAGGAAGGTCCCAAGAACATGTGTGCAAAGTTTGGGGCTGTTTGGACAACTTTGAGAATTTTTATGTTCTGGGTACCTGGTATTTTGGTGAAAATATTCTAAGTAAATCCCAACAAGGAATTTGGTCAGTATTCTCTAGGATTGGAAGGTGATGATTTAAGTGACTAAGTTAGGTGAATATTTAGGTGGAAATACAAATTCTTACAGCACTCCCACTCAGCTAAATGTTCATACTGACTAGTCCTAATTTTGACCTAAGATATTCAAACTTGTCTCTAGCTAATGGTTTGGTAAATATGTCTGCAATCATTTCATCTGTAGAACAGTAAACTAAGCTAACTAAGTTATTCTCTATAGCTTCACGTATGAAATGATGTCTAATATCTATGTGCTTGGTTCTAGTATGAAAAGTTGGATTTCTACCTAATTGTATACATCCTTGATTATCTTGAAATAAAGTAATAGGCGTTTTTTGACATAGGCCTAAATCTGCAAAGAGCTTCCTTAACCACATTGCTTCTTTTGTAGCTTCACAGGCTGCCATATACTCTGCCTCTGTAGTAGAAAGTGCTACTGTTGGTTGCTTTCTTGAATTCCATGAAATTGCTCCTTTACAGTAAAGAAAGGTGTTTCCTGTGGTGGATCTTCTGTCTTCCAAATTTTGTCCCCAATCAGCATCAGAGTATCCCACATGATCCTGTTCTGAATCATTATAAGTGTATCTTAAGCAGATATCAGCAGTTCCTTTTAGGTATCTAAAAATCCGCTTAACTGCTGCAATATGATCAGATCCATAATTCTGATTATGTTGGCTGACAACTCCCACTGAATATGAGATATCTGGACGTGTTCCAAGCATGATATACATCAGACTGCCAACCATAGATTGATAAGGAAAGTCAGGGCTTTCAGATGGCACCAAGCTCTCTTGATTTGGTTGAGTTTTGACCAAGTTAAGGTTTGACTCCATTGGGGTAGCTGCCAGTTTACAGTCTTCCATTTTGTACATCTTTAGTATATCTTGAATATACTTGGATTGGCTTAGGGTAATAGTCTGGGTACTTCTGTCTATGGAGAACTTAATCCCTAAGTAGTAACTAAGTTCTCCTAGACCGGACATCTTGAACTCCTTAGATAGGCTGGATTTAGTCTCTTCCAATGTTTCTAGGTTATTGGCAGCTATAATAAAATCATCCACATATAGAGCTAATAGAGCTGGATTTGCTCTATCTGGCTTATAGTATATACTATAGTCAGCATTACTCCTTTTGAAACTCAAAGATTCCAAATAAGAATCTATCTTGCAATTCCAGGCTCTTGGTGATTGTTTGAGACCATATAGTGACTTTTTAAGCTTGCAGACCAAATGGGGGTTATCTTGGTCAACAAACCCATCAGACTGGTCCATATACACGTCCTCATCAAGTTCTTCATTCAAAAATGCAGTTTTTACATCCATTTGATGAATAAAAAACTTATATTTGGCTGCAATAGCCAATATTAATCTGATGAAATTAAACTTGGCTACCGGTGCAAAGGTCTCAGTATAGTCAAGTCCTTTTGTTTGAGAGTATCCTTTGGCTACAAGTCTTGCTTTGTATCTTTCAATTGTACCATCAGCCTTGTATTTTGTCTTAAAGACCCATCTGCATCCAATTGATTTTTGGTTGATTGGTAATTTGACTAAGTCCCAAGTTTGATTTTCCATCAGGGCCTGATATTCCTCAGTCATTGCAGATCTCCAAAACTTTGTCTGAGGGCTATTTAGGGCCTCTTTTACAGTCTGGGGCTCATCAATATGGACTGAATAGGCTTAGGCTAAGTTTGTACCCTCATTAATATAGTAACTTGGGCTATTTCTTGTCCAATTTGATCTCCGGGCATTTGATACTGGAATGATCACTTCTGGGATATTCCTGGGCACTGATTCTGGCTGAACCACAGTTGCAGAGTCCTCTGGAGTGAAAAAATTTTCATTGTTTTGCTCTGATTCAATCCTGCCAATTGGTGGACTTGAGATCAAATTTTTGTCATCATCTGATGTCATTTTTTGTGAAAATTTTAAATTTTCATCAAACAACACATCCCTGGACTTGATAAGCTTCTTTGCTTTGGTATTGTAGAGTCTGTATGCCTTACTCTCATTGCAGTAGCCCAAAAATATGCATTTTACACTTTTTGGCTCAAATTTTGACTGATTTCCGGCCAGTTTTTTGGCATATGCTGTACACCCAAATATTCTTAGATGTTCTGCACTTGGTCTGTATCCATACCATGCTTCAAATGGAGTAGAATCACGAAGTATTCTGTTATTACTCCTATTTTTAAGATATACAGCAGTGGCAACTGATTCCACCCAAAAATCATAGGATAATTTTTGATCATGGATCATAGATCTTGCCACATCAATTATTGATCTGTTAGCTCGTTCTGCTACTCCATTTTGCTGTGGGGAGTATGGTACAGTAGTCTCTTGCTTTATCCCATGAATTTTGCAGAAGTGGATGAAGAGTTTTGAGGTATATTCTCCACCATTGTCAGAGCATATTTTCTTGATTTTTTCACCAGTTTCTCTCTCCACCATGGCTTTAAACTCCCTGAACTTAGACAGAGCTTCTTCCTTTCTCTCCATGAAGTAGACCCATGTGTATCTTGTATGATCATCAATAAAAGTGATTAATTACTTCATCCCACCTAAGGATAAATTTTGCATAGGTCCACACAGATCTGAGTGAATTAGGTCTAATTTTTTCTTAGTTTTGATTAACCCAGAGCTCTTGAACGGTTGTCTGGCTTGTTTTCCATATATGCAGGCTTCACAGTGCTCCAAATTAGCTGGGGGAACAATTTTCACTCCAGAAATTAGCTGATCTTTGATCATTTTATACAAATAATCAAAATTGATGTGTCCAAATCTCCTGTGCGAAAGCATTGGTGTTTCTTCATTTAAGTTACTTATATTGGCTTCCAGATATGATGGAATATAAGTCAACTTGTATAGATTCTGATCTCTGATGCCCAAAGCAATATGGGCACCATTTTGATCAGTGATCCTGCATCCAAAATTGTCAAAACTGAAACTGAGTCCTTCTGCTGTGGCCTTGCTTACAGAGAGTAGGTTCTTGGCTATTTCTGGTACATAGAGTACTTCTTTAAATGTCAGTGTGTGGCTTCCTTCACTGCTTCTAAGGTTTACTTGGATAGTTCCTTCTCCCACTGCATCAAGGGTTCTATCATCACCCATGAAAACCTTCTTAATTGGAATTTCTTGATATTGGGTAAAAAGTTCTTTTTGGTGTGTAAAGTGTTGAGAAGCTCCAGAATCAATATACCACGACTGAGAATCCTTGTTTGTGGTCATATTTAGTGCAGATATGAATAGTCTATCTTCAGTTGTTGCAGCATTTCCATATTCAGGCTTCTTTTGCTGATAATCTCTCTTTTTGAAACACCGGTCTGATGTGTGTCCTTTCCTTTTGCAGTAGTTGCAAAATAGGTTGCTGTTGCCTTTGTAGGGTCTTGGGTACCTCCTTTGTTGGTTATCATTGCTTATTAAAGCATTTTCTTCTTCCTTCTTATTGGCACTTGATTTCTTAATTCTTCATCCAGGAGCCTTCCATATACGTAATTTAAGGTCAAATCTTCAGTTCTGGACTCTAGGGCTGATACAAGGCCCTGGAACTTGTCTGTCAGGCTATTCAGGATGGTAACTATCACATCCTCATCAGTAGTTGGTACACCCATAGATTCCATCTCATCTACCAGCAGGGTAATTCTGTTAATTAGATTTTTCATTTCTTCTCCTGGCAGCATCTTTGTAGTAAAAATTTTTCTTCTCAGATACATTTTCTTGGCAGCTGAACATGACTGGTAGGTGTCTTCTAATGCCTTCCAGGCATTCTTTGCTGGTTTTGCTCTTGAGCATTGAATTAGCAATTTGTCCTTGACATTAAGGCAAATGCAGTTAAAGGCAGTTTGTTCTTTCTTCTGGTACTTTAAGGCTTCCTCTCCCACATTTTTAGGAGGGCATTCTTCTCCCATGACAATATCCCAAAGGCCTCTTTCTTGTAGCAGCATCTTCATCTTCACCTTGCACACTTGGTAGTTAGAGCCATCCAACTTTTCAGCAGAGGAAAAAATTCCAGTAATAGCAGTAGTAGACATTGCAGAGAGTGACAGCTTGGGGCTCATAACCTGTTGTAAGAGTCTTGGAGATATTGGAAGTGATTTGGAGAACAAGTAGATTATGTGGTTTTCACTTAATGATTTATTGAACGTAAAAGTGGTATTTATACTTTTACATGGTCTTGGCATTACAAGCACGTAGAATAGATTAAGGAAGGTCCCAAGAACATGTGTGCAAAGTTTGGGGCTGTTTGGACAACTTTGAGAATTTTCATGTTCTGGGTACCTGGTATTTTGGTGAAAATATTCTAAGTAAATCCCAACAAGGAATTTGGTCAGTATTCTCTAGGATTGGAAGGTGATGATTTAAGTGAGTAAGTTAGGTGAATATTCAGGTGGAAATACAAATTTTTACAACATGTACACCCTCTTCAAAAGGTCCCCAGCCATCATATTGAACACTAAAAGGACAAGCCCCAACAATGTTTGCAAGATAAAGAAGCAAGACTTTATCGCGCTATTGCACCTTTTCTTGTTCTCCAACCCTCCCAAGGAACTTACACAGAACCCTATAGTTTGCCAACTATTTGGGCTCTGTGGAAAACATCCCTCAAGCAACAAAAGCCACACCCCACTCTGCCGCTGAATGGTACCAGGTAATTGCCTGCAACCCCCTTGCAAGTGACAACCAGCAATGGTACTATGGTGACTCCCCATGCTCCGTGAACAAAATTGACCCTGGAGAAGCAAGTTAGTCAAAAGAACTTCAAGGACAAAGCTCCCTCTTAACCCCCAGGATATGTAAGTACTAAATGCAGTACCCACTCTTTGCCCAAGAGTTCTCTCCAGAGTCCTACCCAAAGTCCACCAGTATCCTCCCTATGATTCCCCCACGCGCCCTCCCCCCTATCCCTGCCCTCATCTAGCTAGAACACTTACCATAACAGGAAGGTGTTCACACCCCTATTTTATAACACATTGTCTATTATCTAAGTGTCATGATCATATGACAACCATGAACACCCATGCCAAGTTTCAGCTTCCAAGCTCAATTTCTAAGAGATTCCTTCTGGAACCTTCTACCACCTTCCAGAAAGTTCCTGACCATTCCAAACCATTGTTACACAATGGAACATTCCATGGAAGCTTCCCATCATATTTTTCATAGTCCAGTACCATATATGGAAAAACCAGGTCATATGACTTAGTCACATGATCAGGTTACCCAATCCATTTCTCCATCCTGTCTCAGTGCCTTGCCTTCTATATTATTATCCCCAGCACATTGCTGTGCCTCACCTCACAACCCCATTAGTATTAGCCAATATCTCTTGGCATCAGTATAACCAAAAAGTATATATTGTCCTATCCCCCCTTAAGTATTCCTCAGTCCGATAAACACAGGTCTTGAATAAACAGCCTTGCCTTGGAAATCCGCCTTGCCTTGTTGATCCACACCTAAGTCCTTTCCTGGTCCTGCCTTGCCTAGCCCTACTCTCCTGCCTTGTGTCTATTCATAACACTAAGCCCCCAAGTGATATATATATATCTACCCAATTGAACCAAGCAAGAGGAGGATTTGGACAAAATAAACACAAGTCTTTATTACCTTGCTACCTTCTATTGGAAGCTACTCTGAACCAAGTGGTACTGACTTGACCAACAAGCTCTCCCACTCACCAAGTACAGTCAGTAATAACCCACATATGTTGCCAGCAGTACAAGGTATATGGCAACTTTGCAAGTATCACACTAAAAGCTTTAAGTTGAGGTGATAGAAGTATGCCAATTGCGGCAGGTGTGCACATTTGTAGAGGTTGGTAATCAGGAGGCAATAGTTTTTTATGATTCAATACAAATGTGGAATACCCAAGGTAGTAGTGGGTAAGCAAATAAAGAGGGGCAATTCTGCAGTGGAATGTATGAATTGCACAAGGAGAGGTAGAAAAAGGAAATACCATTTGGTAAATTTGTAGGGTAGCATTATACAGAACCAGCAGTAGGCCATCATACTGCTGCTATAATGCCATCAGAGTCTTGCTGTGAGGCCATTGAAATATTATCACATTGCTTGCCATATAAGCAAATTGAATGTCCTGGCCAACTGGATCCACTTAAAATAGTTATAGAGTGCTGAAAGACCACAACAATACCATCAAATATTGTCACAGCACCAATAAAATATTGTCAAGTTTGATCCCTCTATTTGGCTGTAAAATTAGCAATACACCAACATGATCCCATCGTAAGATTGTTAGGTGAGTCACTAATTCCAAGCTGCTGTTATTATGATGGCCTCTAAATGGGATCTTGATGGCTGATCCAGATTGGAACCACCTGCAGGACCAAATTATTTTCATAGGGTGGGTTCCCTCCAAAGTCATAGAACCCAAGCATTACAGCAGAAATACTATTGAGTGGTGGATTTTGATGGAGGTACTTGTTAAGTGTGGAGTTGGGCTTATTGTCAATGTAGGGTATAGGGACTTGTATAGGTCAATACAAATGGCAATTGATGTACAACTGAAGCTTCAATGGAAATAAATCAATTCATAGACATGAAAAGTAACAGATATGGCTGAGTCCAGAAGTAAGGAGTGTGAAAAAGAGGCAATAGCCAATCAATTCACACAAACCCAGAAAGGCTAGCTATCTTGCTGTTGGCTGGGGTATCTCCAATGCAGATAATGACATGAGCTTTTACATGACAGTCATTTACTGTTATCCTGCTGGAAAGTATACAAAATTCATCCAGCAATGTATACAGATAGCTATCAAGGTTGGACAGTGACTTAGGCCTAGATACCAGTGAGACTACCATCAGATTATTGCTCTGAAACTATAAGATGGGCAGCAGATTCTGATTGATGAGAAGCAGTGGGGAGCAAGATTTACTTGTAAAGTACTTCTTTAATGGGAATCTATCAAGTTCTAAGGCAAAGGCATGGTCTTGCATACCTTCATGGTAGCCCTTGCTTCTTAGCTGTTTGTAATGTTTGCCATCAAATATATTGGATATGCTTGCGCTTGATTGATATTGAGTGCAGTACTGTATAGCTTTGCAATAGTTGTTGCACTGAATTAGCTTCCTCCGATGGGGTATTACCAGAATATATCCCAAGTGTGAACAATGTTTTCCCTCAATGGTGGTGGATTCCTGACATTTTGGACTTGTTGCAATTGTGCATTTTTGGATGTAAATGTCATGCAACTGTTAGCACATGCTTGAATCAGGACAGTCTCTAGATCATATGTTGCCAGCCAAATGATGGTTGTCCACTTGTGCCATGTACATGGTAAGTTACATCCTGGAATGATTTTGGCAAGAACTAGTAATAAATCCTCAAAGCCTGCATTACTGATATTAGTGGAAATGCACCACTTCTCTAGCCACAGCATTACATCATTCACCAGTAGATGGATTACTGGGCTCACTTGGCTCCATAAAGTATCCTTGGCATTTGTTACAACAGGTGTTGTCTCATTGCATATTGGGATTTGACCAGGCTCATACATGGTACTGTTGTTAGGGGAGATAGACTCACAATCCATCAGTGAACCTTCTTGTCAGAGCAATCACTCTGTATGCCATATTCAGAAGGCTGAGGTGTGCCTAAAGGCATCACAAACTCACCTGACTGAGTTTGCACAATGTGACAAAGACAGCCAGGTGCCAATATAGAAGCATCAACTGGCCAGCAAGATAATGTTGGTACAGTAGTGATTAATGAATGGTTAAATATGACTTGGGTGGCAAAACACTGGCTGTGATCCTTGTAACACTTCCTATGCTGTCTGTGTGCTTCATGGCTGAGAGGCTTGAAACAATAGCCACATGGTTTTTATTCTCTTCTCTTATGGTATTGAGTCAAAGTAGTCTTGTCCATGGGGCAAACAGCTTGACCTTCAATAATGTAATGCTATTATACCACTTTTTGGTCAACACTCATGTGAACTTAAGACAGTCTTGTATTTGAGACATTGTACCTACATGAATATAAGATTTAGTTATGACCCATCATAGTAAGCATTATAATAAAGTTATGGCACCACATATACATGTGTATGTAACACTATTTCCCCTTTGGTTTGTCTCAGTTTCATGTATATACTGCCAAAAAATAAAACAAAGTCATCTGGTCCCCAACTAAACCCCACCATTGATGGCAGCAGAAGAAAGGTTGGACTACAGCTTGCTTTGACATTCAGTGCAACAAGCAGGGCTACATCTAAATAAGGCCATATTAACATAGTGCCCACTGAAGGTAATAATGCGGACCCCTCAGGCTCTTGGTCAAGTAGGCAATTGAGAACCTTGGCGGAGCCACAAGCTGACCATTGTGCTCAGGCAGATGAGAATGTAGCAAATGCAGTACCCTCAGTCAAAGATCAGCAAGTAGACATCATAACATCACCACCACCCATATTAGCAATTATGTTGTCAGCTCATACCAAAGCATCAATGAAGCAAATAGGTGGAGTGGCAGATAGGATAGATGCAATAGCCCAGAGAAATCTGGAAATAGTCCAGAAACAGGATAAGCAGATAATACATGTAGAGCAATCAATATCCCAGGTAGAGAAAGCAGTATCTTTGCTGCAATAAAGAAACTCAAGCTGCTCAATGTCACAGCCAAGAATTGAGCCATTTCCTAATATAACAGTAGAGAAACACTGTACAGTCTTTGAAGCACAACAACAGTGTCAAAAGATAAAGCCCATAAAAGAACCTATTACATTGTGGGCAGGAGACAATGTGGTGTTTATTCTAAAGTCAAAAAATCAAAAGACATTGAAGATCTGTGAAGCCATTGAGTGTAATAGTGAAGAGTGGGCTAATATTCAAGAGGCTGTCAGAAGTCTAGCACACCATCATCTTAAGGCCAGTATACCATGGGACCATCAGGAACTCAAGGCCAAGCAGTATACACTTGACTTGTTCCATGAGTGTTATCCTGGATTCAAACAAGTAAACAGATTTTAGGCCAGCATTGGTATGCTAAGAAAGTATCTTAAGAATAGCAGAAACTATCAAAGGCAGAAGCACAAGGGCACCATGGCTAAATACTAGTGGCCTCCTCAAGAGCCTGTAACAGGCAGGGCCAGAAGCTCCTGACAAGCATTAAAGAGATGTTAGGTAGCTTGAAGAGTGCCAATTAGGGACAAGCAGGCAGACATTGATGCATCAGAACAACATTTATCAAGGAAAAAGCATAGTACCACTCAAGAAGCTCTCAGTCAAAGTAGCAGTGAAGGACCTGGCAGTGATAAAAACTGGCAGCTTTTACAACAGCCTGTCAAAACTACAGATGAGAGCTTCAAACAAGCAGAAAAGAAACACCAGGTTGCCAGGAGAGTACCAGCAAGGAACAGGCAGGCTAAAACAGTTGTATCTGAGCAGAATATATCACGGAGAAAACATAGTTCATTACAAGAAGCACTTGGACAAAGTAGTGGTGAAAGACCTGGCAGTGATAAAGGAAAAGATTTAGAGAAAAATGTCAACCCAAGCCTGAGACAGGGAGGCATGCAAAAAAACTGCAGTTCTTGCCAATTAAGGCTACAAGCCAGGAACAGACTGAATCCTATCATAGTCAAGAAGAATTACCAACAAGAAACAGCTGTTTTTAGAAGAGTTGGAAGCACAGCCAGTTGAGCTACACTCCAGCAAGGTAGATGAGTTTGCAGAAAAAGGCAATTTGTCAACCACAGCCTCCACACCTTGCATTGTTGACAGAGTGAAGATCCCACTGACAGACAAGGCTACAATGTCAAGAACTCAAAAGTCTATCAGAATGCCTTCAGTGGAGTTTTTGAACATTAATAGGCACACCAAGAGGTTGCAACACTTCTTCAAGAGCAGTGCTCAAGAAAACACACTTGAATATTGCAAAGATTTATTGCATAGACTGGCAGATGAGGTGCTAGACCTTGCAGTGCTGGATGAAGACCAGGATGTGTGGGAACCAGTGAATGAACAGTGGCATAAAGCCATTGGGTTCCTGCTAAAGTTATGGAACCAGAGTGTTAAAGCAGAAATACTTATTGAGTGGTGGATATTAATGGAGTTACTTGTTGAGTGTGGGGTTGGGCTTAATGTTAGTGTAGGGTATAGGGATTTATAGGACAATACAATTGGCTATTGAGGTACAACTGAAGTGTCAACAGCAATAAATCAATTGTACGCATGAGAAGTAAGAGAAATGGTTGAGTCAAGAAGTAGGGAGTGTGATAAAGAGGCAATAGCCAATCAATGCACACAAACATAGGAGGTGATAGTGTGTCTGGGATTGGAAGGTGAGTAAATTGTCAGGCAACCAATCAAGAGTCACTTAAATATCACTCTGATGATAAGCCCAGCTACATCCACAACCAGCATTCAACCAGAATATTTGTGCTGATATTTTGCCACATTCTGAGATTCTGCACTTAATTATCCCTTTGGTTCAATTGAATTCTTCAAGAGCTTTATTACACTTATCTCTTGGATACAACACCTACTCTAAAGTCATGTCTTAAGCTTTGGACTCTGAGGCTGATACTAGGCCCTAAATCTTTCCTGTCAGGCTATTCAGGAGGGTTACCATCACATCTCCATCAGTAGTTTATACACCCAAATATCCCATCCCATAAACCAGCAGGGTAATTCTGTTGATTAAATTTTTCATTTCTTATCCTGAGCCATCCTTGTAGTAAGGAATATTCTGCTAAGATACATTTTCCTAGCAGCTCAACATAACTGGTAGCTGTCTTCTAATGACCTCCAGGCATTCATTGCTGTTTTTGCTCTTGAGAATTGAATTAGCAATTTGTCTTGAGCTTTAAGGCAGATTCAGTGAACAGCACTTCTGTATAGCTTCTTGTACCTTAGGGTCCCCTCTCCTACTCCTTTAGGAGGAAGCTCTTCTCCCATGATAATATATCAAAGGCCTCTTTCCTGTAGCAGTATTTTTATCTTTGCCTTGCAGACTGAGTAGTTTGATGCATCTAACTTTTCACTACAAAGAAAATTTCCAGTAGTAGCAGTGGAAAGTACTCCAGAAAGTGACTACCTGAGGCCCATAGCCTGAAGAATGAGTTTTGGAGATACTGGAAGTGATTGGGAGAACAAGTATATTTGTGGTCTGCACTTAACTGTTGTAAAAATTCATAATTCCACCTAAATATTCACCTAGCTTAGTCACTTATATCATTACCTTCAAATCCTAGAGAATACTGACCAAATTTCATGTCAGGATTTACTTGGAATATTTTCACCAAAATACCAGGTACCCAGAAAATGAAAATTCTCAAAGTTTTCCAAACAGCCCCAAACTTTGCACACATGTTCTTGGGACCTTTTGTAGCCTATTCTGCATGTCTGTAATGCCAAGCTCATGCAAAAGTATAATCACTACTTTTACTTTCAGTAAATCATCAAGTGAAAGCCACATAATCTGCTTGTTCTCTCAATAGCTTCCAATATCTTCAAGACTCTTACAACAGGTTATGAGCACCAAGCTGTCACTCTCTGCAATGTCTACAACTGCTATTACTGGAATTTTTCCTTCTGCTGAAAAGTTGGATGGATCTAACTGCCAAGTGTGGAATTGGATGATGAAGATGCTGCCATAAGAAAAAGGCCTTTGGGATATTGTCATGGGAGAAGAGTGCCCTCCTAAAAATGTGGGAGAGGAAGCCTTAAAGTACCAGAAGAAAGAACAAACTGCCTTTAACTGCATTTGCCTTAATGTTAAGGACAAATTGCTAATTCAATGCTCAAGAGCAAAACAGCAAAGAATGCCTGGAAGGCATTAGAAGACACCTACCAGTCATGTTCAGCTGCTAAGAAAATGCATCTGAGACAAAAATTCCTTACTACAAAGATGCTGCCAGGAGAAGAAATGAAAATCTAATTAACAGAATCACCCTGCAGGTAGATGAAATGGAATCTGTGGGTGCACCAACTACTGATGAGGACATGATAGTTACCATCCTGAATAGCCTGAAAGACAAGTTTCAGGGCCTTGTATCAGCCCTAGAGTCCAGAACTGAAGATTTGACCTTAAGTTACAAATATGGAAGGCTCCTAGATGAAGAATTAAGAAAATCAAGTGCCAATAAGGAAGAAGAAAATGCTTTAATAAGCAATGATAACCAACAAAGGAGGTGCCCAAGATCCTACAAAGGCAACAGCAACCTGTTCTGTGGCTACTGCAAAAGAAAGGACACACATCTGACTGGTGCTTCAAAAAGAAAGATAGTCAGCAGAAAAAGTTTGAATACAGAAATGCTGCAACAACTGAAGATAGACTATTCATACCTGCACTATATATGACCATAAACAAGGATTCTCAGACCTGGCATATTGACTCTGGAGCATCTCAACACTTTACACACCAAAAAGAACTTTTAACCCAATATCAAGAAATTCCAATTAAGAAGGCTTTCATGGGTGATGATAGAACACTTGATGCAGTGGGACAAGGAACTATCCAAGTAAACCTAAGAAGCAATGAAGGAAGCCATACACTGACCTTTAAAGAAGTGCTCTATGTACCAGAAATAGCCAAGAACCTACTATCTGTAAGCAAGGCCACAGCGGAAGGACTCTGTTACAGCTTTGACAATTCTGGATGCAAGATCACTTATCAAAATGGTGCCTATATTGCTTTGGGTATCAGAGATCAGAATCTATATGAGTTGAATTATATTCCATCATATTTGGAAGCCAATATAAGTAACTTAAATGAAGAAATACCAATGCTTTGGGACAGGAGATTTGGGCACGTCAATTTTTAATATTTGCACAAAATGATCAAAGATCAGCTAATTTCTGGAGTAAGAATTGATCCCCCAGCTAAATTGGAGCACTGTGAAGCCTGCATATATGGGAAACAAGCCAGACAACTGTTCAAGAGCTCTGGGTTGATCAAAACTAAGAAAATATTAGATCTAATTCACTTGGATCTGTGTGGACCTATGCAAAATTTATCCTTAGGTGGGATGAAGTATTTAATCACTTTTATTGATGATCATACAAGATACACATGGGTCTACCTCATGGAGAGAAAGGAAGAAGCTCTGCCTAAGTTCAGGGAGTCTAAAGCCATGGTGGAAAGAGAAAGTGGTGAAAAAATCAAGAAAATATGCTCTAACAATGGTGGAGAATATACCTCAAAACTCTTCATCCACTTCTGCAAAATTCATGCAATAAAGCAAGAGACTACTGTACCATACTCCCCACAGCAAAATGGAGTAGCTGAACGTGCTAACAGATCAATAAATGATATGGCAAGATCTATGCTCCATGATCAAAAATATCCAATGATTTTTGAGTGGAATCAGTTGATACAGCTGTAAACCTTAAAAATAGGAGTTATAACAGAATACTTTGTGATTCCACTCCATTTGAAGCATGGTATGAATCCAGGCCAGGTGCAGAACATCTAAGAATATTTGGGTGTACAGCATATGCCAAGTAACTGCCTGGAAATCAGTCAAAATTAGAGCCAAAAAGTGTAAAATGCATATCTTTGGGCTACTGCAATGAGAGTAAGGCATACAGACTCTTCAATACCAAAGCAAATCAAGAGAGCTTGGTGCCATCTGAAAGCCCTGACTTTCCTTAGCAATCTGTGATTGCCAGTCTGATGTATATTATGCTTGGAATACGTCCAGATATCTTGTATTCAGTGGGAGTTGTCAGCCTACATAATCAGTACTATGGATCTGATCATATTGCAGCAGTTAAGCAGATTTTAGATACCTAAAAGGAACTGCTGATATCTGCTTAAGATACACTTATAAGGAATTGTAACAGGATCTTGTGGGATACTCTGATGCTGATTGGGGACAAAATTTAGAAGACAGAAGATCCACCACAGGATACACCTTACTTTACTGTCAAGGAGCAATTTCATGGAATTCAAGAAAGCAACCAACAGTAGCTCTTTCTACCACAGAGGCAGAGTATATGGCAGCCTGTGAAGCTAAAAAAGAAGCAATGTGGTTAAGAAAGCTTTTTACAGATTTAGGCCTATGTCAAAAAACGCCTATTACTTTATTTCAAGATAATCAAGGATGTATATAATTAGGTAGAAATTCAACTTTTCATGCTAGAACCAAGCACATAGATATTAGACATCATTTCATTTGTGAAGCTAAAGAGAATAACTTAGTTGGCCTAGTTGACTGTCCTACAGATGAAATGATTGCAGACATATTTACCAAACCATTAGCTAGAGACAAGTTTGAATATCTTAGGTCAAAATTAGGACTAGTCAGTATGAGCATTTAGCTGAGTGGAAATGTTGTAAAAACTTGTATTTCCACCTAAATATTCACCTAACTTAGTCACTTAGATCATTACCTTCAAATCCTAGAGAATACTGACCAAATTCCATGTTGGGATTTACTTAGAATATTTTCACCAAAATACCAGGTATCTAGAAAATGAAAATTCTCAAAGTTGTCCAAACAGCCTCAAACTTTGCACACATGTTCTTGTAATCTTTCTCAATCTATTCTACGTGTTTTTAGTGCCAAGACTATGTAAAAGTATAAATACTACTTTTACATTCAATAAATCATTTGGTGAAAACCACATAATCTACTTGTTCTCCCAATCACTTCCAATATCTCCAAGACTCTTACAACATTAGCAACTTCTTGAATGATAAAATAGTACTTGTACTTTTGTCTGGTCTTGGCAAAACAAACATGTAGAATACTTAGCAATGTCCCAAGAGCATGTGACCAAAGTTTGAGGTTATTTTGACTACTTTGAGAAACTTCATGTTATGAGTCCCTGATATTTTGTTGAAATATTTTAGGTAAATGCTGGGAAGGAGTTTGGTCAGACTTCTGTAAGATTTGTAGGCAACAATCCAAGTGACTGGGTTAGGAGAGTATTTATGTGTGATTACAGGATTTACAACATAGAGAGTAACTCAGTTAAGCTAGTCTACTCTGCATCAGATGAAATGATTTTGGACATATTGACCAAACCATTAGCCAAAGACAAACTTGAATATCTTAGTTCACAACTAGCACTAGTTAATACAAATATTTAGTTGAGTGGGAGTGTTGTGGATTGTGTAATTACACCTAAATACTCTCCTAACCCAGTCACTTGGATTGTTAACTACAAATCTTACAGAATTCTGACCAGATCTCTTGATGGGACCTACTTGATGTATTTTTCACCAAAATATCAGATACCCAGAACATAAAGTTTGTCAAAGTTGTCCAAACCACCCCAACCTTTGCACATGCATGCTCTTGGGTCCTTCCTAGACATACTCCATGTGCTAGTTTTGCCAACACCATGTAAAAGTATAAATACCACTTTTACACTCAATAAATCATTTGGTGAAAACCACATAATCTACTTGTTCTACCAATCACTTCCGATATCTTCTAAACTCTTCCAACACAAACTTAGCCTAGACTAATGCTGACCATGTTCGTGAGCTCCAAACAGTATAAGAGGCACTAAACGGCCCTCAGACAGCATATCAGTGATTTGCAATGATTGAGGAATTCCAGTTTTATATAGAAGCAAGTTTGAAACCTCCCATCATGTTGGGCACTCCAGCTGTGCTGAGCAATAATCAGGCTCCCACCCAAGCAGAGTTCCAGGTCGATGCCGGATTTTCCAACGCAATCCCCTAGCCTATGACTCACAACTTTCCAACCGCCAGGTGCCAAATTCATCCATCGCAACCGGTGACTGGCCAGGCTTTTCGGCGAGCGTGGTATCGTGCGCCACCCCATTCGGCAGGATCGGGGCGATTGGTATTCACGAACGCCCAGTGGAGATGAGCAATCATTTGTATTGCTGAGCGGCTCGATTCACCACGATATGGAGGATGGTGCCTGCAGCCAACCTTTACACAAGGTACAGATGATACGATCCATATTCGGCGGAGGGCCAATCGAATTGTGGTGCTCCTGGGCCATTCCGGACCTGGAGAAATGGTTCCTGGGCCTTGAGGCAAGACATGTATGGGATGTAGCTCGTGGGTAGGGGAGATTTTCAACCACCCAATCGCACCCCACACCCGTGGAACCTGTCAGCCACCCATTCGTTACCCCACACCTGGTATGCCTTGTCATCCAGCACAGGGGTTTTTCCTTACCTCCGTACCCGATATTGTGGGCGTTCAGAGGGCGCCGGAAATTTCGATGAGTTCTCGAGAGCTGCTGGGACATAACACGGCTCCCAACCTCGTCCGCTGGGATATCGATGATCTGGTCACCTTGCTACTGTCACAGCTGTGTGTCCCAAATCCTGCTTCAAACGTCCATCGACTAGCCCAGGTTGGTTGAAGCAGGTATGCAGCGACAATATGAGACTCTACCATCCAATCCGGGCCTTGGTTACACGAAGCCTCTACCAAAGTTGGTGAATATTGGATTAAGTGTGGTTGTATCAATTTTTCCACCCATGCCCACCATCGTCCAATCACATCGGTTCATGCGTAACATGGTTTTCTCAGGATTCTTTAATAAACGAATTAGCGGCTTTTGATGGGTGTGGTTTAGAAGGGCGGAAAGACACGTTAAGGGGAAAGGAGGGAACATAGTTCTGTTTGCTTAATGAATGTGAATGAAGAGAGAATGGATGTTTATGATACAACCCTTTCAACCTGACCGTGGCTCCTGAGCCCTTCCACACGATGTTCTAATGTGGACTTATTTTTGGTTGGAAGGATAGGCCCAGTCTTCGATAGGGATGAAGTTCTCCTTGATGGAGCGGGATGAGACAAAGCGGTACAAGAGGTTGATGGAACCGGCCTTATCATTGGTACCGGAAGCTCTGGAACCACCGAATGGTTGCTGTCCAACAACAGCACCAGTACATTTGTCGTTGATGTAGAAGTTACCGGCGGCGTTGCGGAGGATGCGAGTAGCAGTGATGACAGCTTGACGATCACGGGCAAACACGGCACCGGTCAAACCGTAAGAGTTGGTGGTGTTGATGAGCTCCAAGGTTTGCTCGTATTCATCAGCAGGATAGACGTAGATGGTCAAGACAGGACCGAAGATTTCCTCAACCATGGTCTTGGACTTGGGATCCTTGGTGACCAAAATAGTGGGTTGGATGAAGTAACCCTCAGAGTCATCGTAGGTACCACCAGCAATGGTCTCGGTAACATCGGAGGTCTTGGCCCAATCGATGAAGGACTTGATCTTGTCAAATGCGGCTTGGTTGATGACGGAAGTCATGAAGTTGGAGAACTCGTCAACAGGGCCAACAGTGATCTTGGCATGTTCCTCAATCAAGGTCTTCTTGAATTCGGGCCAGAGGTTGTCAGGGACATAGAGGCGGGACAAGGCGGAACACTTTTGGCCTTGGTATTCGAAGGCAGCACGGATGGATTGGCATACGGTGGTCTTGACCTCGGCAGACTTGTGGAGAATGTGGAAGTTCTTGCCACCGGTCTCACCGACGATACGGGGGTAGGACTTGTAGATGTCAATGTTGTTACCGATTTGCTTCCACAATTGCTTGAACACATGGGTGGAACCAGTGAAGTGTAAGCTGGCGAATTCGGGATGCTTCAAGACTTGAGCAACGACTTCGGGAGCAGGGCCAGGAATGAACTGGATGACACCATCAGGGAGACCCGCCTCACGGAGAATCTCGAAGATGAGATAGTTGGAATAAACAGCAGCGGGAGCTGGCTTCCAAACAACTACATTGCCCATCAAGGCAGGGGCACACACCAAGTTTCCTCCGATGGCAGTGAAGTTGAAAGGAGAAACGGCGAAGACGAAACCTTCCAAAGCACGGTATTCGGAACGATTCCAGATACCGGTGGCGTTCTTGGGGGGTTGTTGGGCATAGAGCTCCTCTGCGTACTGGCAGTTGAATCTCAAGAAATCGGCCAACTCGCAGGCAGAGTCAATCTCAGCTTGCCAGGCGTTCTTTCCTTGACCCAACATGGTGGCGGCGTTGATCTTGTATCTGTACTTGGTTGCGACCAAGTCGGCAGCCTTCAAGAAGATGGCAATTCTGTCGTTGAAGGGATAAGCTTCCCAAGTCTCCTTGACTGCCAGAGCACCATCGATAGCCTGAAAAGAGTGTGAGAAACTGAAAGCCGTATTAAACAGTTAAAGAAATCATGACAAACCTTGGCGACAGTGACGGAGTCGGCGTTGTGGTAGGTGCACAAAGTCTTCTTGTGGTCACAGGAGATGGCTTGCTGTTCAATGGATTGGGTCTTAATTTCCTCTCCATTGACGAAGCAAGGGACTTCAAAAGGAGCCTGCTCTCTCATTTCCTTAAGAGCAGCTTGCAACTTGGTGCGCTCTTCGGAGCCAGGAGCGTAGTTTTTCATAGGCTCATTGTTAATTTCGGGGATCTTGAATGTAGCAAGTTGAGCCATTTTACGAGTTACGTTTAAGGAAAGCAAATAACAAGATTCACCTTTTTCGTTGGACATGGCAGCGTCAGCGCGCAATTTATAGGAATCGGGCATCATGGCATAGAGTGAGGAGCACCTTTGACCCCTGTGCAAAAAGCTATGTCAATCCTCAGGAATGGCTCAGTTGGCTCCTGGAAGAAACACGGCTTCTGGCCACCAGTGTTTCAACCTATCACCAGCCAAGCATGGTAACCGTGATTATGGCCATAACCAGTAGGGAGTTTCAATTATTGCATCAACCACTGTATCAACCTTTGCTTTGCCTCAATCCATACCAAAACTACCTAGGAAATGGAATGACTGTTTTGACACATCCAAGCTCTTTTCGGATTCTTTGCGTAACATGAGTCATGCTCACGAGATCCAGCACTGGTGGGGTTTGACATTCGCAATTCTCACTATGACCCACAGCGATTTAGTGCCTGTCCCCAGACATTCCTCATTAATTGGAATGCTTCAGCCCCAAGTATTCTCAATTGATTTTCGCTAGATTCTTGTGACACTTTCTGATATTGGTGGCTGAAATAATGTCTAAATGAAGTGAGAGGCGTGGGACATCCTCTATACCCTAATTTTTCTATGCTTTATTAATATAGTCATATACATTCTCCCACCAGACTCCTGAATAATTCCCATATAGGTCGGTTGCACCTCACCTGCAGAGCGGGTGAGTGGGCAGGTGGCCAATGGCGTTCTGCCAAACCAACACATACGTACCTTATCCTATTTGGGGGTTGACTTGACACTGAGACATCAACAGATACAAAATTAACTTGACACTGAAACGGCGACGTCCACAAAGATATTATTTATGACTGGACCTGGATAACGCAACTTTGTTCAACGAGCCTGGGAATTCCTGGTAACCGTCTCCAGGATGCATGCGCATGGATAATCTTGTTTCATCCATCAGATATTGTTTGCTTACCACGGACCCAACCCTCCCCCACACTCCCAACCGCACCCGTACCTGTACCTGTACCCAAACTCCAAATAGCAATATGAGATGTGTTCTATTTGAGTAGTGTATAGCATATTGCTTAACTAGGACAGTGGATGGAAATTCTTTGATGACTACCACTACCCACTGCATTTCATATGAGCTCTGCTGGTTGTAATTCTGATTACCAGATCTGGCGTTTCAAGAGCTCAGCCATTCTACTTGAAGTGGCACGGAAGTTCCGTTTTTTAGCCGGGCGCGCAGGTCAAATTCCCCTCCAGCCATTGGCCACTGGAAATCCTCTGTCCGCCGTCAATTATGGTCACTTGTGTGTCATTGCGAAAGCACAAATCAAATTTTGGTTGCAGGTCCTCAGGCACCTCCCAACTGGACACAGGCATACCCATCTTGGAGATTTCCATACTGAACAACTTCGATCTTCAACATTTGCCAAAATGAACCGGCTTAACATGTATCAAGGTGGAGGTGTCGCCCGACCATCCTTTGTATAAAGCACTGGATGATTTCACCATTGGGAATGGCTGGCAAATTTCCTGATCACCATATATCCAAGTCAGAATGAAATAAACAATTGGTGGTGCAGATGTGGCAATGATTTAAATGACAAATGCCAAGTTGTTTTAATTCTTATTTAACAGTAATACACTCTGATTAGCATATTGTGAAGGGTAGATTGCATTTACAAAGGTTGGATTAACAATGTTGCTTTTGTTTCTGCTAGTCTTACTGATTGCACTGACAATGTAGGTGTGGTACTACTACCGCTTTGCGAGATTAGTGTTGCTGTTGCTGCTGCTGATGACGCTGGTGTTCGAGATTGTTGTTGATCCGTCCAGTGCTGAACTCGGGGTTGTACGCCTCTGATCCCCATTCTGGGTTGACTTGTTGTGTTGGATGAAGTGGGTCCTTGCCAACCAGACCTCCCCCCACATTGGCTTGGCCTTGCTCGCGTTGCGCGTTGGCGAGAATCTGCTCGGTGGCTGCCGCCAACTGGTTGTCAATGTTCACCATCAGCTCGGTGAGCTTCTCGGGCACCGCTTGCTCAATGACCTTCTTCACCCGTGAGTTGATGATGGGCGAGAGAATCTTGTACACAGTGTCGTGCTTCGAGCCATGGATGCGCAGATTGAGGTCATTGACCCGAGTGTTGCAGTCGATCACCTCGTACACATGTGCCTTGCCGGCAGCCGGGTTCAGGCCGAGTGTCATGTCCAGCTCAATTCCATCCTCGGGCATGTCAATATCGATGTACCCAACGTCCGAGACCTTGGGGAACGTCTTCTTCTTGTAGTAGAAGGCGACGTCCTTGGCCCTGACCTGGACGTGGGTGAACTTGATGAACGCCTTGTTGTGGACATTCTGCTTCGCCTGTGGGTCGGTGTTCACAACGGTGTCCGTCTTGAGGTGGACAAAGTTGGGTGCAATGTTGCTGCACTCGATCACCACATTGTCCAGAATCATGTCCATCTTCTCGTCCGACTGCTCAATTCGGGGGAGTGGAAGGTACTCGAGCTTCTGGGCAAGAATAGGGATGAGCTTGGCAAAGTCCTTGACCAGGTCGTACTTCACCGTGGGCTTTCCGCTCTCATCCATGAACAGGCTCTGCGTGAGGGACTGGAGGTCGTTGGCGAAGCGCTGGGTGGTGCGGTCCGATTGGATGGCCCGGTTGAACTCGCTCATCTCGTTGCTGATCTGCTGGAATTGGCCTCGATACTTCCCTTCGACAATGTTGTGGCCACGCTCGATCAGCCGGTTCGCATCGTCGGTGTATCCCGGGCGATCGACATACTCGTACTCGCGGATGGAGTGAAGAATGAACGACTTCCAGTCGTCAAGGTACTGGTTTAGCTCGCTGTCATTGTCCACCTGAGTGGCCAGCTCCCTGAACGAGTTCAGCAATGGGTCGAGCGACTTGTTTCTGGCAAAGTTCTCCACAAGCTCCTTGGCGTTCGCTTGGGCGACCTCAAGGTCATCAGCTCCGGCCTCCTGCTTCACATTGGCGGTGTCCTGGAGCTGCTCGGAGGCTCTGATCCCGTGTCTCTTGAGTCGAGAGAGTACGCTCACCAGCTCGTCCACAGCTGACTGGAACTCTGGGTTTCCTTGGACCTCGCGCAACACCGCCTTCATCCTGTTGATCAGATGGTCCTGTTGTTCAGGGGTGAGGTTGACTTCACTGATCTTCTGTTGAAGTCCCGCTTGCATGTCCTTTGCAGCCCCGGTGACAGCCTGGGTGGCTGAGATGTTCCCCTGCTCAGCCTGGCGAACGTGGGGTCGGGCAGTCTCCTTGGCTTGGAAGTAAGCCGGGGCGGCAGCGTCTCTGAGCGTGGACTGAAGTGCGCCCGCTGCCTCTCTCGGCTCCATCTCCTCCCCGAGTCTGTTCGCCTGGCTAGGGTCATGCTGAGTGTGAGGATAGGTGGAGCGTCCAGTGGCTGGATCGACGGTGCTCTGGTTCTGTTGACCTGGGTGGCCAGGGACGTTGGTCTGCACCATTTCCTGGAAGATGTTGGTCACATCATTGATCAGTCGGCGGAACTGGGGTGAGGTCACGAGAAGCCAGGCCACTCTCGAGATCTTGTCAGCCCCCTCACCGGCCAGGCCTTTTGCCTCCTCCGCTTGGCTCGCAAGAGCACTGCGAGTCTGCTCCAGATCATTTCCACCACGCATGGTCTGACCAGCCTGGCCACTGTGGTAGATGGCGTTCTGTAGCTGGTTGTTGTCATTCTTCTCGGCCAGAAGCACCTTTGTGGAGTCGACCAGACGTTCGGTGTCAGCCATCACCTTCTTGCCAGCGGGGGACATGTTGCTGGCAGCGTTGTGGAGGACATTATCCTCGGTGATCCTGTTCAAGCCCTGATTGATTTGATTGGTGGTGGGGAGCTTTCCTTCCTGCAGAGCCTGGCCCATCTGTTGCAGGTGCTCCTTCTTTTGGAGGACCTCCTCTTGCTTTGTCCCGGGTCTTGGAGGCAATGTCTCGCCAGGAACCCCGACCTTAGTGGATTGATTCACGTTGACCGAATGGTCGTTTTGTTGAGTGTTGGGATTGTTATTCATGATTAAGCAACAGTATGTTTGTCAGGTTGTAGCCACTTTCGTATGCTTAAATACTCGCCAGGAAATATTAATATGCATGACGTTGTGACAGCCTGTGACGTTGCGCATCAATGAACGAAGAATGATCCACAATTTGATGCTAATTAGGTAACGCTAGAGTCGGTTATCAAAATCGTACTTCATCATGTTCAATAAATTCGGTAGTTGCGAGAAGTAGCGCCTGCCAAGTCACTCAAGAGCCGATCGCACCGCGTACAATATCGATAAAGGCACTAGAATAGACTTCAATTCGAGTTGAACACCGTGACTCAGCTAGAAGTACGGTAGTACAAAGCTGATTTGATTAATGGTGATTAATTTGACGTCAGAGAGCTGCCGTGCTAACATGTAGTCGATGTAATGAAGTCTAAAGTTTATTTGGTTGTCAGAGTCGCTATACATGTGAATGACGTTATAAAATAATATGAAACGAAAAATCAGTGGCTCAGGTATGCAATGAAGTAGTAAATCCATGCTTCCTTATAAATACAAATCTCCCCACCTCCGAAAGTGTACGAATCATTGTAGGCTAATTTAAAATATGAACAACAATCCTAACACTCAACAAAACGACCATTCGGTCAACGTGAATCAATCCACTAAGGTCGGGGTTCCTGGCGAGACATTGCCTCCAAGACCCGGGACAAAGCAAGAGGAGGTCCTCCAAAAGAAGGAGCACCTGCAACAGATGGGCCAGGCTCTGCAGGAAGGAAAGCTCCCCACCACCAATCAAATCAATCAGGGCTTGAACAGGATCACCGAGGATAATGTCCTCCACAACGCTGCCAGCAACATGTCCCCCGCTGGCAAGAAGGTGATGGCTGACACCGAACGTCTGGTCGACTCCACAAAGGTGCTTCTGGCCGAGAAGAATGACAACAACCAGCTACAGAACGCCATCTACCACAGTGGCCAGGCTGGTCAGACCATGCGTGGTGGAAATGATCTGGAGCAGACTCGCAGTGCTCTTGCGAGCCAAGCGGAGGAGGCAAAAGGCCTGGCCGGTGAGGGGGCTGACAAGATCTCGAGAGTGGCCTGGCTTCTCGTGACCTCACCCCAGTTCCGCCGACTGATCAATGATGTGACCAACATCTTCCAGGAAATGGTGCAGACCAACGTCCCTGGCCACCCAGGTCAACAGAACCAGAGCACCGTCGATCCAGCCACTGGACGCTCCACCTATCCTCACACTCAGCATGACCCTAGCCAGGCGAACAGACTCGGGGAGGAGATGGAGCCGAGAGAGGCAGCGGGCGCACTTCAGTCCACGCTCAGAGACGCTGCCGCCCCGGCTTACTTCCAAGCCAAGGAGACTGCCCGACCCCACGTTCGCCAGGCTGAGCAGGGGAACATCTCAGCCACCCAGGCTGTCACCGGGGCTGCAAAGGACATGCAAGCGGGACTTCAACAGAAGATCAGTGAAGTCAACCTCACCCCTGAACAACAGGACCATCTGATCAACAGGATGAAGGCGGTGTTGCGCGAGGTCCAAGGAAACCCAGAGTTCCAGTCAGCTGTGGACGAGCTGGTGAGCGTACTCTCTCGACTCAAGAGACACGGGATCAGAGCCTCCGAGCAGCTCCAGGACACCGCCAATGTGAAGCAGGAGGCCGGAGCTGATGACCTTGAGGTCGCCCAAGCGAACGCCAAGGAGCTTGTGGAGAACTTTGCCAGAAACAAGTCGCTCGACCCATTGCTGAACTCGTTCAGGGAGCTGGCCACTCAGGTGGACAATGACCGCGAGCTAAACCAGTACCTTGACGACTGGAAGTCGTTCATTCTTCACTCCATCCGCGAGTACGAGTATGTCGATCGCCCGGGATACACCGACGATGCGAACCGGCTGAATCGAGCGTGGCCACAACATTGTCGAAGGGAAGTATCGAGGCCAATTCCAGCAGATCAGCAACGAGATGAGCGAGTTCAACCGGGCCATCCAATCGGACCGCACCACCCAGCGCTTCGCCAACGACCTCCAGTCCCTCACGCAGAGCCTGTTCATGGATGAGAGCGGAAAGCCCACGGTGAAGTACGACCTGGTCAAGGACTTTGCCAAGCTCATCCCTATTCTTGCCCAGAAGCTCGAGTACCTTCCACTCCCCCGAATTGAGCAGTCGGACGAGAAGATGGACATGATTCTGGACAATGTGGTGATCGAGTGCAGCAACATTGCACCCAACTTTGTCCACCTCAAGACGGACACCGTTGTGAACACCGACCCACAGGCAAAGCAGAATGTCCACAACAAGGCGTTCATCAAGTTCACCCACGTCCAGGTCAGGGCCAAGGACGTCGCCTTCTACTACAAGAAGAAGACGTTCCCCAAGGTCTCGGACGTTGGGTACATCGACATTGACATGCCCGAGGATGGAATTGAGCTGGACATGACACTCGGCCTGAACCCGGCTGCCGGCAAGGCACATGTGTACGAGGTGATCGACTGCAACACTCGGGTCAATGACCTCAATCTGCGCATCCATGGCTCGAAGCACGACACTGTGTACAAGATTCTCTCGCCCATCATCAACTCACGAGTGAAGAAGGTCATTGAGCAAGCGGTGCCCGAGAAGCTCACCGAGCTGATGGTGAACATTGACAACCAGCTGGCGGCAGCCACCGAGCAGATTCTCGCCAACGCGCAACGCGAGCAAGGCCAAGCCAATGTGGGGGGAGGTCTGGTTGGCAAGGACCCGCTTCATCCAACACAACAAGTCAACCCAGAATGGGGATCAGAGGCGTACAACCCCGAGTTCAGCACTGGACGGATCAACAACAATCTCGAACACCAGCGTCATCAGCAGCAGCAACAGCAACACTAATCTCGCAAAGCGGTAGTAGTACCACACCTACATTGTCAGTGCAATCAGTAAGACTAGCAGGAACAAAAGCAACATTGTTAATCCAACCTTTGTAAATGAAAATCCACTTTCACAGTATGTGAGAAGTATTACATAATCGAAAGAATAAACTTCAGCAATCTACTATGTATTAGCCATCTCAGATCTATCACACCTCTGATTGTAAATCTTTAGTGCCGTCGATGAACAAATATATCCACACATATCCGCACCTGGGGTCGTGTATTCTTTAATCGGCTGTGAACAAATCCCTCCACCAGTTTCCCACATGTGCTCCCCATTAAGGCATCCCAGTTGCAAAATTTCTATTTCTGAATCCACACCAAGGAAGCGGATTTACCGGTACACTGGGATGTTCCAAAGAAGCAAAAGACCAGATTGAATTTAAGATTCGCGGCTACCCCAAGAAAGCAGCATGGAACGTTTATTATAAATTAGAGAACTCGCTGAAAATTAGTGAGCTTCAACAGGAGCAGCGGTTTGCTCGGCGGCCTCAGCCTCAACAGGGGCCTCGACCTTCTTCTGGAAGTCCTCGGAGATGGGCTCGGTGACAGGGGCTTCCTCCTTGGGCTCCATGACGGTGATCATATCAGGAAGAGGGTTCTTAGGACCGATCTTACCAGAAGGATCCCAGTCCAACATGATCTTGACCTTGATACCGAGAACACCTTGACGAAGGAGAACGTGACGGACGGCGGTATCAATGTAATCGCGGACGGGTTGACCGGAGTGGATCATGAAACCATCGGCGAACTTCATGGCCTTGGCACGAGCAGCACGGAGCTTACCGGAGATAACAACCTCAGCACCCTTGGCACCGGACTCCATGGCGAAACGAAGGACGGAGTGAGCAGCACGACGGACGGCAAGTCCAGCGAGCAACTTGTGACGGACGGCTTCGCATTGAGCGACGGCGCAGAGACCACGGTTGGCAACACGCTCGGCGTAGAGCTCAACGGTGTTCTCGGGGAAGTTGAAACGCTTCTGGACGACGGAAGTCAATTCACGGATACGGCGACCCTTCTCACCAAGAACGTCTTGGGTGCGAGTGGCACGGATGATGATTTCGGTACGGGCAGGAGTGACACGCACCTCAACACCGGAGTAACCCTCCTCGGCAAGTTCGCGAGTGAAGAATTCGTTCAGCTCGGCATAGAAGACGCCATCGGCGACGAACTACACAAAGGGAAAGACATTTAGTCATGGTTGCTCTGGCTCAGGGCGCTAACTACACATCCCGGACCGCGGTTCGTGCGTCCGATCCATTCTCTACAACTACCCATCCATCGCATATCCGTCGCTCGGATAACATAACCAATCCAATCCACGACACCACATACGGCCTATCCGCGAACTACCAACAAAAATCAATGGACAAGTACCTTTCTCTTCTTGGAGATTTGAGCAGCCATGTTCAATGTAAGAGAAGGAATCCGTCTCCCGCCCATTCGCAATTATACATCCGGAAGAAAAAAAACCGGGGGACATTTCTTTTTTCCTGATCGCAATTCCTGAGGGTGGCCGCTAGACCGGAAATTAGCCAACTAAGCCGGAAATTGACCAACCCTGATTAAATTCCCAACTAGGGAGCATCCTCTTGACTACGAGGGCTTGGTGTATCACATGGCTGGGGCATTGCGCAATCCAGCCCAACTCGATACACTGGTTACATCAGTCGGAGGTAAGTGCAAGGTGCAGCTATAAGTACAACCGGTATTCTTCTAATAGGAAAGATCCTTGGGTTTTCCTTGAGCTAAAAATAACCGCGGTGGTTTCAAAAATAGACCTCGCTAGGATTAGAATTAAGGTGCTAGAAACATTGTGCAATTCCTGTTCATTAGGCCAATGAGTGGGTTGGGTGATCGTAAATGGAAAAGTGGTGGGATCAGGGTTAGGGTTAGGGTTGGAAAACAACATTCATTGTTAGATTGGTTTGAGATGGGGCTATTTTTGAATGGAACCCGCGTGCTATTTTTGAATGGCATCCGCCTGCTATTTAACCTTCCCCATTCCGCTTTGATTTCTCTCAAACTTGATTCCTTCTCTAATAGCTAATTTCGCAGTAATCCCCTTGATCCAACAACCCCCTTGTTGACATATAGACTCAAGCATCGCGATAATCAAAGCCCTATATTAACATTGATTTTGTCTGCCATGACTGTAATGCTTCCCAACACCATTTCCCGTTCGTTTTCGAAAGCCACCCGAGGTCCTCTACGACTGGACGTCAAAAAACGGCACTGTAAGCCGCTATCTCTGGTGATCCCTCAGCCCACCTCAACCCTTTCAGCACCGCCTTCGTCTGCCAGCACGCCAATAGCAATAACTCCATTGAACATATCACCGCTGTACACCAATGCTCCCTCTCCAATAACTCAGGAGCCTGTCGCTAATACCCAAGATAGTAAGTATGAGGCGGGTCCGCTTTGTATACTGCAGAATCTGTATCTGGGCTCAGAACAGAACGCGCAGGACAAAGCCATGCTCGAGGAAGCCAACATCCACTACATCCTGAACGTAGCCCAAGAGGTTGACTCCCCCTTCTTCCCCAAAGGGGCCACCGAGGACGAATCGAGCTATATCGTTGACACCCGACTCCTTACCACGCACGCTCAAATACAAAAAAGTCCACTGGTCTCACAACCAGGAACAGCTCAGTAAGGACCTGGGTGAATTGTTTGGGTTCATTGATCGGGCTCGCGTGGAAGGCCTAGGGGTACTGGTACACTGCCAATGTGGAGTCTCGCGTTCAGCCAGTTTGATTATTGCCTATGTTATGCGTACATTACATCTACCATTGAATGAGGCCTATTCATTTGTCAAACTGCGCAGCCCGCATATTTCTCCGAATTTGTCCTTGGTCTACCAGCTGATCGAGCTGGAATCCACCCTCAACCTTGACGGACCCTCGGACTTCTCCGACTCGAACTCGTCAAGCTCTAGTACAGTCAATTCCCCTTCCCCACAATAGAATGATGTATTCTAGCGAGTTGGTGCTGATGCAAGTTCATTTCCCAATGTACATAGATTCAAGATCCTTCCCACCACTCGAACACCTAAGCTCATCCCTATGTTTCCCTAATACATAGACCATATATATGTAATTTTAGACTTTACTCCTTGTAATGACCCACACTTATCCATTAAAAGCAACACATCTATTCCATATTCGTGGCTGCGACGCTGGGCCAGAAACTCGGTTCACCAATACTTTTGGTCTGCTTGTGACAAGGGGGGCTGCATAGAAAGCCGTCACTATCACATCATATCGGTCGAAGCCCGGTCACAGGTTCACTCGGCCAACTGTGCAAGCATCCAAGCAATGATGAGATGGGATTGATTGAAATGAGGGGGGTGGGGGGTTTATTATTATTAAACATTATTGTTGTCGATTTCTTAATATGTACATTACAAAGACGCCGCATCTGCCTCAACCTCGTGCTCCTGTTGCTTATCTGTCATTTCGGCAATGACAGCGTTGTCGAAGTCTACCGGGTTCTCGATAAACAGCTGGTGCCCAGCACGGGGGATCACCACCACTTTGGTCGGGACCTTCATACGCTTGCGTGCTTCCAAGGCGTGTCGGTGATCCATCCAATCGACTGCACCATATAGGAAGGTGGTTGGTACCTTGAGTTCGTGAAGTCGGTCGATTAGGGGTTTACGGGCGAATGCGCCTGGCTCAAGAATGGTGCCTAAGGCATATTCCCCGGAGCCACTCATGGAGGAAATATGATAGATGTAGTCTTTGAGGTCGTCCTGATCCTCTTTATCGAGGAATGCAAACCGGCGATATACATATCCACCCACAAGCGAGGGGCCGAAGCGGCCCGTGAAGCGCACAATGGATTGAGGGGTCACGTTCCAATTCCACAGTTTAACAGCCCAACCAGGTAGAACTCTACGACGGTTCGAAAACTCGTTAGGCTGGCTGTTTTGAAGAGATATGTTCTTGTTCTCCTCAGGTTCCTTGTATTGATTCTTTGGAATACCAACTATACAAACACGTCAATCATCTATTAGCAAATATGCACACTCCAAGGGATCTCATGAACCAAATGCTTACCAGGCGAGGCAAGGATCAGTTTGTTCACTCGGTTAGGGTATTTCATAGCGTAGACTGCTGACAAATAGCCACCCATAGAGTGTCCGAGCAGTGTCATTTCTTCAATTCCATTCTTCTCTCTCCATCTTTCTAGGGAGTCGACAAAGAAATTCTCTGCGTTCGAGACACGCTCTTCTTCGGTGCGGGAGTAGCGTTTGCCATGAGGAAAAGCAGAACGGCTGCTTCTCCCCATACCAAGCCAATCGATAGCATAAATACGCCAGCCTGGCACTTGACTCAAGCTATTAAGATTGCGGTAGTAGCACCCCAGGCCTGCGCCGTAGCCGTGGGTAATAACCAAAACCTTCTTGGGCTGCTTGTCTTTGCTTTCGCTCTCAAGGTCGACGTTCGTATCAAATTTGAGGTCAGTTTGTGGAGAAGCGTGATACCCAAGTTCTTTGGCTTTGTCCTCTGATACATCGCTTGGGTTGTTTTCAGCAGTTTGTGCTGGCTTGTCCTGAACGCGGACGGAGTCGATCACGAAAGTATTAATCTTCTGGCCATCCCCGATATCAACCAGACCGCTTTTCGCTATGGTCTTATAGCCAACATCAGGGGAATCTTTGAGGTCGTTACTGTCGGTGGAGAAAAACTTTAATCGAGACAGCAGGCGGTATTCGGCCTCTTCGGCGCTTCGCTTTGCGGTCGGCCAATACCAACTATAGAGGGAGGAAACAGAGGAAGCGGCGCAATGGATGAAGGAGTTCTGACGAACCTCTTCAGAAGCGACCGGTAATAAAGCGTCAGCTTCAATCATGATGGAAAATAATCGGCGAGATATTATGGAAATGATAGTACGAGATACGGCACCTTGGTCCCATTTGGTTTATATATCACGATTCCCAGGCACAGCTGTGTGATATGGAGTATCTCTAATTCCGAATTTCCTGGCACACCATGCCGCAATAAGGAAAGATGGTGGGATGATTAAGATGTGTTTACTTGGATTGGGTCAGGTGCATTAGCTAATCTTAACGCACTTAGTAATCAGCCGCAGTAGGAATTGATGGTGCATTGGCTTGATGAATTGCTGCGGATGGTGATCTCAACGAAGTATGCGATGGGAGTGATGTGTGTTATGAGTAAGGTGGATATAGTGGGTAAATACAGTGGGTAAATACAGTGGATATACATCAACATTGAGCCATATTCAGTGGATATACATCGAGATCTAAACCAAATTCAGCGTATTGTGATAGTCGATGCGCATCAGACCTCGACGGTGTACTGGCGGATATTGGCAAGCAGGATCGATGCTTGGTAATGGCAAGCTGGGTCTAGTTGGGTAATGTTGTGCTGGTAACCGTTGATAGTTGTATCCGTATTCACTGTTCTGGATGACTGGAGGATGGGGGGTGACTTTGTTTGGCAAACCGTGGCCACTCTGCTCCACTTTGACTGTTTGTGAAGTCACGTATCGATCGGTGGCCTGTTCATTGTAATAGAATAACCTGTTGGTAGGATAAGCGGTGTAGCTACCGACATGGGTGGTCGCTGTTCCTGGATACATAGATCCTGACTTATTGCAACTGCTCAATCGTGACTTGAGACGTTGATTTTCCATCTGCAATTCCTAACAACAAATGACGTGAGTATACACCTGCGTATGGAGAAAGTCGGGTGGCAATCGACTACCTTGATGTATTCGGCAGCCATACGCAAGATATTCCCTTTATTCGACTTGGTATTTGTGGCAGCATCTTGAGGGATAAGCTGGGAGATTTCGAGGATGGTGTGGTTTATGTTGTCCCGACGTTTGCGCTCGACGGAGTTATGGTTCTCTCGTCTCTTCTTTAACCGCTCCATCACGGCTTTGCCGTCAAGGCTCTTTCGGTTGAGGATGTTCACCCCGTTGACTTTGTACGAGGAGGATTTCTTACTCGCCTGCTTCTTGGCAGGATTCGCAGGGTTGAGGTCGGGGGAGAGTTTCAAAAAAAGGGAGGCTTGGTTTGGAGGGCAGGAGTCATGCTCCGAACAAGACTCCTCTTCCGAAAAAGTGGAGGTGGGGGCACAAGAGACAGGAGTAGTTAGGTTTACCAGCCCGGAAGGCTTTGTATCAAAGTGCTCTGCTGACATATTTAAGGGAGGCATGATATGCAACGTGGAAAGTCAGCTTGTGAAGAAGTAGAAGATGGAGGCTTGATCAGTTCATAACAAGAGTTCAGCTCCAATTTCCTGATTGTAAATGCTTTATATAACAAGATTACTTTCCAATACTTGGTGCTACTGGCGGAAGTGTGATCACAAGGACACGAAAAGATATCTAACATCTACACCATCTGATTGGTGCTCGATCAATAATAAGGTATGTACAATCGTCACTTAATTTTATGAGAAGTTGATCTACGTCGGGCCTGCACTGGATGATTGTATGACAACAAACGAGCGATGCTCACTTTTAGTCATTTACTTGGGAAGATAAAGGCGGGGCACGTGTTAAAAATCATATCTTGTCATGATCACTCATGATCTTGGTCCAATGGGCTCGCTGCTTCATCCACTGTTGATCGTAATCTACCTGTCTGGTTAGTAAGAATACTCGCAGTGAAGTTTGGTTAGAGATTATCGTCTTCGGAGATGTTTTCATCTATACAACAGTCATTTATTTTGGTTAACTAATCACATAAGCTGTTTACTCCGCTGGGTTAGATTACAATAGCTTTTCGATGTCTTTTTCGAGGGATTCTGGTTTCGTCGTGGACGCATAGCGAGAGACCACCTCGCCGTTTCGGTCGACAAGGAATTTCTCGAAGTTCCACTTGATTCGCTTGAGTCCCATCAGGCCTGACTTCTGATTCTTCAGATACTCAAATACTGGGTTAGCATGATCTCCATTCACTTCGCTCTTTTCCATCAGTGGAAACGTCACCCCGAAGTTGAGCTCGCAAAAGCTGGATATCTCCTCTTCGTTGCCTGGCTCCTGACCTCCGAACTGATCGCAGGGGAACCCGAGAATGATGAAATCACGGTCTTTGTATTTCTTGTAGAGGGCTTCCAGCCCGTGGTACTGGGGGGTAAAGCCGCACTTGGATGCAACGTTTACTATCAGCACGACTTTTCCCTTTAACGTGGCAAAGTCAAATGGCTGGTGTTTCTTGTCGTTTGCCTTAAGTTCGTAGAAGGAGCTCATAATGTTGGGAGTGATGTGTAGTAAATACTGTATTGCCAGAGAGGTTTTATATGTTTCGGCCAGGTGAGAGCAAGCTTGGATAGCCAATGGAACTTGTACATTTTCTTGGCAACCGACTAGTTGGAATCTGATCTAACTGATTGGCCCGGAGCCAACGGATCTGAATTCCGCTGATTACTAAGACTCTGGCAACTACCAAAGCATCATGCTTGTTCCTTGCTATACTAATTCTGGAAAGTTTCAACGTTTTCGCGCCAGCCATGCATCGTATCGAATCATACGCTTGATTATGCGCTGCAAATATTGCTCAAATGGATGTAGCTCGCCGAGGATTTAATGTTATTAATCAGTCCTTACCAATCCTGTTTTGGAAGGGTGCCATTCGTTACGTGGCTGTCTACCCTCCTGCACTGTGTTACATATGATTCGGCATTTGGAACGGCCCTTGCTTTTCAACTTTTGACCACAAAATATTCTGAACATGTCCGCAGCACTGGCTTTGCAAAAACGAGTGTTATCCTTCTGGTTCCAAGGTGAGACTACGCGACCTGTTTGATATTGCTATTCAAGTCTGACCTTCCCCCCGCTTGTAGGCTACCAACAAGGCCAACCTATTTCTTCTGTTTCTTTCAAGCATTGGTTTGGCGGCCAAAAAGAAACCGACGAATATATTCGGTAAGTGGATGTGCCTGGCTTCGGCAGCCGCGCGAAAGTAAACTTAGCCTTTCAGCGAGAACTTCAAACGGGACCGGGACGCCCTATTCGAAGAAGGAAAATATGAAGCAGAGTTGAGCAAAACAGCTCAGGTAATGGAGTGGAGCTTCTGTACAGACGATATTTCACCTGGACCTTAACTATCTTTCCTAGGGAACGCTTTCCATGATAATCCTACTGGACCAATTCTCCCGCAACCTGTACCGTAACTCTCCGAAGTCGTTTGAAGCCGACCCCAAGTCCGTTACCTTGGCAAACTACGTGATCAACTCTGGTATGGAGAAGGAGCTACAGCCAATCGAGAGGATCTTTTTGTATTTGGTAAGTTATGGCCGGGGTCTCCGAAGATTTTCCTGTACTAAAGCACTTCGGATAGCCCTTTGAGCATGCCGAAGACCTCAAGTTGCAGGATTACGCCGTACAGAAGTACGAGGAGTTAGTAGATGATTGCGACGAGGTAGGCATCTATTTCGCATTAGACTGCTGTGCCTTACCAACCCTTACTCTACGAACCAGAATATTCGTCCAGTGGCGGTGGAATTCGTTTCATTCGCCAATCGCCATCGAGTGGTCATCGAGAAGTTTGGCCGGTTTCCTCACCGAAACGAGGTTCTAGGGCGAGCCTCCACCGCATCTGAGATTGAGTATCTTAACAATGGGGGTGAGAACTTCAGTGGATCAAGCCAGAAATGAACCAACACCGTTTATTGAATTGATGTTTATATTAAATAAAGACATCAGCCACCATCAGACATACCATATCTCATCTACGCCCAAGCTTCGTCTCACCTGAATGATACTAACGATCTCTTTGATCACCTCATTTAGTATTATGGCATTGTCTATGATCTCCTCAAAGGATTTCCTATTGGCACTCAGGTTCATCTCGTTCTCTTTCGAACTCCGGAGCGCCTTCGTGGTGGGTTTCTCCGAGAAGTCCAGCAACTCTTCCCTACGTGATTGGAAGCGCTGGTCAAACTGAGGGAAGTCTCTCTTGCAGCGAACTATCTGGTTCGAGAGCTCCTCTAGCACCGCGAAGAACGCCGGGTCCTCATACAGCCTGGTCTGGTTGATCTCCTCTTGTATGGATGGGTCGATCTCCTCGTCGCTGCTTTCGTCGTCGTAGATCAGACTCGGTGTCTCGGACTTTGATTCCTTTTGCTCCGAAGGGTTTATCGAGGAGCCGCGGCTGTTGTGGGGAGATGGCGACTCTACTTTGGAAGAGACCCAACCTTCTAGGTCTCGGGACGGACACGATACCACAGCTATGAGTACCCCAGTGACTGCAAGATTCAGCTCGCAAGATTGTCCGAAAAAGCCAGATAACAACCCGATCAAGATATGCATCATTGGGTCGGTGGAGTTGATCCTATGCTTGTAGAGACTACAGGTGCCAAGACACTGCGGGAAGAGCGAGGCCACCTCAGCTGGCTTCTCGTCAATGGAACTCCTGGTCACTTCGAGGTCTGAATACCTGACGCTCATTGTCCTTGCATGTCGCTTGGCTTTACGCTCCGCGAGAGGATTTTTCGGCTGGATGTGGGCAATATCATCTTGATGGTATTGCTCATGACCCTCCATCGCAGCACCGGCGTCCAATAGATACTGACCGTATCCTTTAACGGAGGTCTCTTTCTCGTGTGAGGGGTCGATCAATGATATCAGCGATAGATATCGGTTCAAGACGCGCAGGTGGTCGTTGACCGGCGTACACCATCTCCTGGCCATTGGCTCTTGCTGCTGCGATACGAACTCTATGTCGAGGAAATTCAGCGTGTACATACAGTGGCGCGTAAGCATGGTTTTGAGAAGCTTCAAGGCTGCGATAACTGCCGGTTGCGAGGTGGACCTCAGACCGGAAAAGATCAGGTCCTTCATGTTATACGGGAGCAGTGGTGGAACAAGCACCTCTGCCGAATGGTCATCAGCGGCGATCTTGGCCGATTGATTCGTCACGAGGGGGAGCTTGGCTAGGTCAGAGTTCACTAGATAGGCGACGATCATGTTATTCAGCTCGGTGTTCTGGACGCTCTGGATTAGTATATCCAAGTAGGTGATGACCGCGACTGCCGAGCCGTCGACATCCGAGCACTCCAGCAAGGAAGGGTAGAGTATGTTCTCTAAAAACAAGTTCTTCGTGTTTTCCAACAGCGAGTTGCAAATACTTCCACTTGAGCACCTGATCAGGACCTCCTGGGTGAAGTCGATGTATTTCAGAAACGATTCCAGCGTGGTTTGGAACTCCAGAGAGCTGGAGATCTCGTTGCTTTGAGCCTCGCGCGCACTCGGGACAGCGGGGGGTGTGGGTTCGGTGCTCATGTCGACCACTAGCTTTCGTGGTAGCTGAGAATAGAAGGCGCCCAGACCAGCAGCTATAATGGCACAGAAATCCCCGGTGAGAATGAAGTCCCGCAGGCCAGAATTGGTGATATCCATCAAGAAGAGCAAGGCAGTCCTCGCTATATCTCCGGTTTTCCCCTCTTTGTGAATAAATCCCATTAGATGCTTGAAGAAGACAAACTCGTACTCTCTCTCTTCTGCGCCTGCGTTAGAATTGAAGTCACCTGCGACCAGGTTCCTCAGAAGATCCGGGTTGAAAAACCGGTTTTGTCCCTGTGTCCTTCCGCCTGAGGATTTCTGAGGCACAGTGAGCCACTGCTTCTCATGAAAGAAAATGTGAAGTAGCTCCGGATACCCATGGATCTTGGAGCATATGTTGTACATCAAATCGACCAGGTCGTCCGCATGACATTCCTTTGAATCTCGCTTGTTCATGCAGGCGTTGAGGATCTTTAAGGTTGGGGCATGAACTGCGTTGTGTACAAGAAATCTATCATCCAGCAGATTGATCATGCTGGAGATTAATCGAATCACCTCCCCTCGCACTCCAATCAGCCCGTCGCTTTCTGTCAAGGTTACCAGCTCGCCCAAGATGTTATTTTTCAGTAAATACTCCATGCATACTCCAGTTGTCCCTTCCTCTGTTTCGATCTCTTCTTGAACCAACAGATCTACTATGGTTTTGAACGGCTCCGTCACCTTGGATTCCGACTTGACCCCTCGACTCTCTAGGACTTTCTATAGGGAAGCCTGATGAATAAGTGACAACAAGAATGACAAGGTGCTAGCAGCTTACTTGGATGCTTTTCCAACACTCTTGAAACTTGGTGAGTCGAAGAGCTTGATTGGGTTTTGTTTTTGGGCCCACCATCTTGGACTTGAACCTAGAGAAATAGTCCATGGCTAATGGCAAGTGGAACAGTTTCTTACTTTTCTTTTGCTACTGTAAATGAGGAAGTTGCTTCTATCAGTTTCGTGGAGTTTGGTGGCTGAAGGTAATAATGAGTCGGATAGAGTAGGCCTGGTGAGCTTAGGATTGTGACTATTGAATTCTCCTGTGTATCACCTGTGATTATTCTCCTCATTCCCCCTTTTCCAATGGCCATTTTTGTCTCCATTGGAAACAACTCTGGGACGTCAAGATAATTGGAAGTATTTTAATTTTGTACAATACTCTAACTATGAAAGAAACATCGGTCTAAATAAAGGATGGGGTTTGCGTCTAGGTTGCTTTGGTGGAGGTGGAATCTGATATGAAGTAGAGAACAACCAAGGAATAGCGTGAGGTATGAAGGGATAAAACAAGAGCTGTATATGTTTGGTGTGTTATTAGAATAATGAGTGGGCAAGGGAGTTCGAATGTATGAGAACGAGAGGCTTATTTCTTTTCCTTCTTTTCTTTCTTCTCCTTCTTTTCTTTCTTTTCCTTCTTCTCCTTCTTTTCTTTCTTTTCCTTCTTTTCCTTCTTTTCCTTCTTCTCCTTCTTTTCCTTTTTCTCTTTCTTTTCCTTCTTCTCTTTCTTTTCCTTCTTGCTCTTCTTCTCGGGCTCTGGTGCAGCCTCCTCGATGGCCTTTCTCTTCTCTAGTAGGGGGTTCTTGGTAGGGGCTTTCAGCACCACTTTAGCTCTAACCTTTTCGAGGATTCTCTTACCCTCGCAATTAGGGAAGGTTCGTAGGTCATAGAACTGAGGAGCAAGTTCAAAGAGCCACTCTGGTTTCACTTCGATGACAGTACGAATGTAGTTACGGGTAGTCAACACAAACTCGTTGTAAACGACCCATTCAGGCTTGTGCTCGATGCAGGTCGAGGGATGCAAGTGAACCACCTGGTTATCTTTCACAGTCAGATAATGTCCGCTTCTTTCCAAGTGGGCGGCTTGCATGAAGAAGCCAGAGACTAATGCCTTGCGGATGTTGGAGAAGTATTCTCGGGACGTGTATGGTGTGCTGACCACCTCCACTTCATAACGATCCATCAACCGCTTGAGCTGGCTTCTAACGTTGTCAGCTGATTTCAAGGAACGAACGTTCAGATAGTTGTTGAAACACCACTGTGAGTCCTCTCTGTTGGCGTTGTATGCCAGGTAAACGTTGAGCAAGGTGAGATGGTCACCCTGGCCGTGAATGAATTCAGCCTTGGCCTCGTCAGCCTGAACTCGAGCATTAGGTGGTCTAACGAACACGTTTGGAACCGAGATCATGGCGGTAATAGAAAGGATTTCCTCGGAACACTTGAGATCAGCGCTAGATATCAACATCTTCGACAACTGAGGGTCAAGTGGGAATTCGGCCATAATCTCACCAAGCTTGGTAAGGTCACCGTCATCATCCAAAGCACCGAGGAAGTTGAGGAGTTCAAGCGCACGCATCAGGGTTTCGGGGGCAGGAGGGTCCATGAAGTCGAAATGGACCAGGTCATCGATACCCAGTTTCTTGAGCTGAAGAACCACGCTGCCGAGATTGCTTCTCAAGATTTCTGGATAGGTTTGCTCCTCGAGCTCCTTGTTGTACGCGTTTTCGGTGTACAATCTGAATGCCTTTCCGGGCCGGGTTCTTCCGGCACGACCGGCGCGCTGTTGAGCGGCGGCTTTACTGATAGGACTGACCAACAAGGATTCCACACGTACTCTTGGGTTGTATACCTTCTGCTTGGCGAACCCGGGATCAATCACGTAGACAATGCCATCGATGGTAAGCGATGTTTCAGCAATGTTGGTCGCCACCACAATCTTACGACCTGCTGGTCCACCTGGGAATCTTGGGGCAGGGGCGGGGTCGAAGATACGCTGTTGTGCGTGGGGAGGCAGGGTCGAATACAGTGGCACCACCTTTAGTGGACCAGCGAGCTCTTGTCTCTCAAGGTCATCAGCCTCCAAGGTAAGCTTCTCGCACGCGTCTTCGATCTCGTCCTCACCGGTCAAGAAGAGTAGGATATCACCCTCAGGCTCGCAAGCATGAAGTTGCATAGCGGTACGAATGGACGCTTCCAAGTAGTCTCTCTCGGGCTCGGGAGTGAAAAAGATCTCGACTGGGAAGGTACGGCCAGGAACAGTCAGTAATGGAGCATCGTAGAAGTATTTTTGGAACTTCTTGGCATCAAGGGTGGCACTCATCACGATCACCTTGAAGGTCAGGGCGCTTTCTAGCAACCTATGGTAGAGCAACACCATGTCAGTATTGGGCATCTAGGTAATAAAGATCAAAACACCTTACCTCCTTGATCAAACCCATCAATATATCAGTGGCAAGAGTTCTTTCGTGAGCCTCATCGAGAACAATTGCGGAGTAACGCTCAAGCAATGGGTCGTTCATGGCTTCTCTCAGAAGCATACCATCTGTCATATATCTACAAAGAGCCCGGTTAATCATAAGCCTGAATAAACGCCATATCAACACAGTGCATACTTGAGGAATGTATTGGGACCAGTGCAATCTTCGAAACGAATGCTGTAACCGACTTCTTTGCCTAGCTTGACATCTAATTCGTCCGCCACACGGCTGGCAACTGACATAGCAGCAACACGACGGGGCTGTGTACAGGCGATCTGCTTGCCTTTCAATTGAGGCAGCTCATCATACAAGAGGTATTGTGGGATCCTGAAAAGAAAGTCGGGTTAACTCATACCAATCGCGAACACAAAGCGGGCATCTGTTCAAACTTACTGGGTGGTTTTACCGGAACCAGTCTCACCTACCAAAATGAGGATCTGGTTATTGTGAATGAGTTGCAAGAATTCCTCGCGTTGAGCGTTGACCGGAAGTTCACGTCTCTTCTCCAAGATACTGAAGTACCGCTCGGAAAACTCTTTACCAGTGAAGGGGTTCACTGGGTTTTCCTCGATTTTACGGGCTTGGTCAGCGGTGGTTTTTCCGGGGGTTAACTCCGACAACAAGTCACTCATTTGAACTATTCTTGGCTGAAGGGGATGGAAGAGGTGGGTAGAGCCAGCCTTGACTTTTCTTGGCAGCCGTCCATACTTGAGCGAACCACTTTTTTCCCAATTCGAAATCCACTTTTTTTTCTTTTTTTTTTAATCGAACTCTATGTTGGCTTGGTCGGCCGTCGAGCGTCGATTTCGTCGCCATCAGATCCTGCTTAAATTCTGGGTTAGGGCTAGGGTTGGTGGGGAAGCAAACAGTAAGTGCATGGATGCAATGCGCCATTTATTTGGCTTGCTTACCAGGATATTTCTATGCCGAACATCATCTAATTACAATGTCCAATTATGGCAGGCTCGAGTGATGAAACATCTCGAAATTTGCACTACCGGCCATTCAATGGCTACACTGTAGACTGGACTAGACTTCATCCTTGAAGGTGACACACTGGTATTGTTGATGCGTCTCCACGTTCTCCGCGCCGATGGCTTATTTAATGGATGAATGTGCACTCATTCCACCTTCATTCCCTTAACTCAAAAAAGCCATGAGCACTAAACGTAGTCCTTCTCGACTCTCTCGCTCAAGTATACCCCCTATCCCCAGTCCAACCCCACTTAATCCCGAGCAATACCAACTAAAATCCATTACCAAATGGTCCGCCGCCGACGTCAGCTCGTTCATTCGGTCAAACACTCACTTGCCACTGGACGCGACCAAGGAGTTGGCCAATTTCGTGTTCAAGAGAGAGATAGATGGGAAGGGGTTTTTGCGCATGAAGCCTGAAGACTTACGAGCCTCAGGAGTGAATATCAAATGGTGTCGAGAGCTGATGGACATTTTGGAGGTTGAAAAGAGACGAAGAGGTAAGTGGCTGATGGGTATCCCGTGTATACATGGTCAAGTACTAACGCGTGTATTGATTCATATCAGTCATGGCGAAGAATACTCGTTCGCAGAGCCGCACAGGCACACGCTCTCCGTTGGACAATGGCTCCGTGTACAGCGAAGACGAGGCCCGGACGATTTACTCCGAGTTCGACCATGGTATCCATACGTCTGACGGGCCTACGGAGACCGTTTCGGGTTTAGATATACCAATCATTCCCGAAGGCGAGTTTAATGCCATGTTAACCCCCGAATCCCCAACACCAGAAGACTTCTCCAGAACCATCGAGGAAACAATCCAAGAGAGGCTGGAGATGCAAAGGGCCGAGTTCGACCAAGCGCTCAATGAACGGCTTTTGGAGCAGAAAGCCTCGCTGGAGCAATCGCTACATAGGCTTATCCACATAGAGCACAGCGCCCTGCAAGGGAAGTTGCAGCAGAGCTTTGAGGAGCACCAGCATTGTATGAAAGCAGCGTTGCAGCAACAGATGTCCGATTACGACCAGATACTGCGGGAGCAGACGGAGGATACCCTGGAGGCGCAGAAATTCGTTCTCGAGAAGATCATTGCCTGCAAGGTAGAGGAGCTCAAAGGTCTGGTCACCAAGGAGGGGAAGAACAAAGGGCTGGATAGGTGGGAAGAAGTGATGATCACCATGGAGAAGTGGAAGATCGAGATACAGGAATTGAAGGGGAGTCTGTTGTGTGAGAAGGAATTGCCCAAAGACCATACGTTTTGGTCGAGATACTTCGGTTTCTTCTTGACGGGTCTGACCGCTGGCTCTCTGCTTGGCTTGGCCTTCCTTAGATATTCCCGGTAGTTCGTCAACCTACACCCCATGCACCTTACTACTAATATGAATGATGTACAATTAAATAAACCAGCTAATTTTATTTGCGACAAGTCTCTTGGGATATTCACAATTTTACGGAGGTGCGTGTGGCAGAAATGGAGAGATTATGACCAGCATATTGCTTCAGGGAATGTCACTTCAGATACCAGATTAAAATGCCCACTCCGGAGATCAGGATGATTCCCGAAACGACAGACATGAGCTTGTTGTAGAAGCGCCATTTTTGTTGGAGCTTGTTGCGTGGCTCTCTTGGGTAAATCGCTCCGACCCACCAGCACGGCATGATCAGAAATCCGAATAGGAAGAGCAACGCACCAGCTGGCACCTCCGTTTTCTCCAGATAGTCGCTCGGATACCTGCTCTCGTCCACGTATCTATCCTCGTACTCTACGCATTCTTTGCTTATTGTACTGTATCCGGGCGGTAGGTCTGGTCGTAACGTGGAAGTGAGGCTACGATCTAGTGTGGCGGGTGGCGGCTTTACGGGTGCTTCGGATGTATGATTCAAGAAGTTGTATGCGATCTCATACTCGATGGATCCTGGCCCATACTCGGGTTCTAACTGAGCTAGTGCTTTTACAACAAAGGGAGACAAAGTGGGGTGGAAGGTAGCAATGAGAGTTTCGGTGGAATATGCACCAGCTCTGCTCGCAAAGGGTGGGTTCATTCCTTGCTGCCAGAGTCAACTGGGGGAACTTTGAGCACCGTTGGCGAGGGTTGGAACGAAAGAAGACAACTCTTGGCTCGAGACGAAAATTGACATTAACTGGGATTAATGATATTAAGGAATCTTGGTTCTCGACAGTCATCGACTGGGTTACTATCTCTTTTTCATCTCGTGGCACATTGGAGTAAATTCCCAGTGATACTTAAGCGGCTTAGGGCGATATGCCTATATTAATAAACAAGTTATTCAACTCCATGTCAAACCGCACCCAGCTGCCCAATCATCCAGGCCTTTCTGGTGATCCTGCATTTCCAGTTGTATGCTGGTGATTATAATGGAACCTTACACAAATCGTTGGCACTTGGTTTCCAGTCATGCCTACGTTAGAAAAGGATATACTCGCCTTGAACCTCCGGTTGAAACACCTGGAGGACTGCGTGCTGCGTTCTCCTGAGAGCAGAAATGTCAAAGCTTTCGACCTGGAAACCGCCCTGGAAGAAAACCCCAATTCTCTACTCGCCAGAGTTGAGGAGTTGGAGGAGAAACTGAGAAAAGAATTGGCTCAGAAGAAATACCTGGCCGATTTCTTGCAAAAATGTAGGCTGTCCAGTGGTTCTCTTGCTTGTTGACCCTTACTCATCCCAATCTCCTTCCGCATTTGCACATCCAGTCAATAGTCTAAAGGAGTTCTTGGAGGTCAATCCGTTGGATTTCGAGAAGAGCCTCCTCACTCCGGCGGCGAAAACAGAGATCATCCTGGGCTCCGAAGCGGAGCTAAGCAGACTCTCCAACACTTTAAGCGACATCGAGGGGCTTGAGAAGTTCATCAATCCCCCCGCTTTCCAAAGTATAGCCCAGTTGAGACCGATCCTGCCTTCACACCATCTAACTCCCCTCTAATCATCCAGATGCCAAACAGTTTGAACCCACCTTGAAAACGCTCAGCAAGGTTCATCTCGAACAATCCGAGTTGCTTGAGCAGCTGAACTCCCGAGTCACCAACATGCTGGATGTCTACAACAACACCGTATCCTTTTGTTGCATTTTGAAACCTCCGTCCCACCACAAATTCGCATCTATTCTTAACTCCCCACTTTCATCAAGGTCAACACGTTGTCAGAGATTTTCCTCTCCTGGGACTCCCTACTCTCCGCGCTCGAAGCCAAAGTCAGTACTTTGGAACGGATGAAATCCATGTAAATCACCAGTATACCTATCTCTATCAGCCCCTTTCCCAAGAATATCCAATAATAAGACCAATCGCTTCAATACATATACAAGTTGCCGGTTCATTATAAAATAGAGGTGTGGTCGGGTTAACTGGAATCAGAAGCCCATTCTCAACGACCAGATATGATTGGGAAAAGCAGGAAATGGTTCAAAAAATTAGAAATACATAGGTCAATGGTCTCCATCACTGTCAATGTCCCATTGTGCCGCAATGGCATCCAGGGTGGGCGAGTCAATGGATATCTGGGATTCCTGGGTCTCGTCGAGACTACGCGTGAAGGCTCTGATCTTTTCCAGAATGTCGGACGATTCGTCTAATCTAAGCTGCAGCTGATTATTCGACTCCTCAAGCGCGCTCTCGTCTGGCTCATTCTCCAGCATCCTTAGGATCTCGAGACGCTGCGAGGTGAATGGACTAGATGGCCCCGCCGAGGACTCCTCCCTTGGAAGGAAAGTTAGCGACGACGACGGTCTTGGTATCTCCTCTGATCGTCGTTGCTTATTGCCTAGATAGCGCTTGAATAATTCCGACGCCGAAGGTCCACCACTATCGGAGAAGATGCTGCTGCGATTGATGTCATCATTATGAGAGGACCGTGTGGAGCTGGAGAATGCTTGGTTTACCGATAGTCGATGAGCCCGCGGCTCTTCGTTTACATTGCTACCACTTCAATCGAGACCTCGATATGTCTCCGAGCGAGTTCGGCAAAGACATGGGCCGTTCCCGATGTGTAGTCGACATCATTCGAGAGGAGTTGAAGGTCAATTGTGGAGAGTAGTCCGAGCCCATCTCATCCTGAGATAAGGTTTCGTCAGATAATGTGAACAAACTATCCTCCAAGTATGACAGGCCAATTAGCCGTCTCGAGATCGAGGCGGCGGTGGGTGGCTAGAGAGTGGGAAAATGGTGAGTGCTTGATGCCAAAGAGATGCGGCCGGAAGCAAGTACCTGATTCGATATGGTCGGGGAAGCAGGGGTGGGGGAGATGGTCTCTTCAGCCCTAGGGTTTAGGTCGGCTTCATCCGGGGTATTTAGATTGTCATATAGATCGTTGAGAGACAGATTGTCAATATCGAGGCTGTCTGAGCTCTCTAACAGGCGCTCTTCAGTAGGAATCGCATCAGGGATCACCTCTGATTCGTCAACGCTAGCCTCGTAGAGGCCTTCAAAGGTTGACTTTCTTGATGGTCTTTGACGCTCGGTATCAACGTCGTAGTGGCTTGAACGGAGTCTGGAGGTGCTCGGCAATGGGCTACTCTCGATCTCATCAACACTCAACGGCAGTGACTCTGAATTGGAAATCGACTTGAGTATTCATCGCATCGACAGTTACTTTTAAAAGGGATGAAATACCATAGCAGCTGCGTCGGATGGAGGATTTGCCTTTATCAAGTCTCGGTGTGCCTATGACCTCGGCAGCTGATTGAGCGTCATTATCGCTTTCCCCATCATCATCATCATCATCATCACCATCACCGTCATACGCGGAGGAGGACTTTCTGCAGTCTAGATGGTATAGCTACAAAAATATAGCCATGTTAATCAAAGGCTGTTCGGGTCGGCAAGTCAAGGCTGCTAAACAAACCTTCGCACTAATCTGAACGCTGTTGGGAACTATCCATTTGTTAAGAGAGTTGTCGAACTTCTTGATAAATGGCTGCTTACATGCAGCACAAATGGTTTCTTTCGGGCTTGCTGGTACACATGTCACTTGATCACCAGAGTCTTTTCCGCCGTACAATGAGGTATATTTCGAAGGGGTAACTAGGGAGGCTTTGCTTGACAAGGCTTTCTCCAATTTCTTGATATATCTGGCGAACATTCAAGTGTGTAAACATGGATTCGAATCTGGATGCCTTGACCCATCAACAACTTACCTTTTCTGGTCCAAGTATCGCTGGTAATAAGTCGCCGCCCTGACCATGTAACGAACACGTAGTACATTCTTGGAAACGAACCCTCTTTCTTGCTAAAACCAGATGGAATCTTTAGAATTTGTCGCTTGCGCGTACTGCATACCAAACCCTTACGTACCAAAAAGCTAAGCGTGCAAAATTTGTTGTAGCCCCAGCAGTCGCCCAGTCTAAAGTTTGAGGAGAATTTACGTTCGAACCCGCTAAGGTTCAACGGATGTTTCTAAAGGAAAGCCAGCATAAGTGTGCAGTCTACATACGATGCTGATTCCCGAATCTTACCAGAGCTAACGAATACTGATAAGTAGAAGGTTTGCTGGAGCCCATCAAAAGCTCCAGGAACATAGACAAATACGTTTCTTGATTCTCCTTTACTGCAATTTAGGTCAGTTTTCCATCCTTGATAGATCGCAATGCAAGGCAAGAGCAATACTTGTATAGACTTTGAGCCGCCAACTTATCCCCGATGACTTCATGGGTCTGCTGTAATATACTGCACCAGTATCCACCAGTTGACTACACACAACAATCAATCAGCGCAAAGGACGATGAGAAGGTATGAGATATTTCCTCAACCTGAAGTTCTTTACTTCCACAATGTCGTAGTCGTATGTAGGGACAAAATCCCTCTGGAACAATGTGCTTACTCGCTTCTGCTTGAGCTGCTCCGGGATGGAACTCTGAATCTTTCTTGGGATCAGCAACAAGGCACTAGACAGATACGAGCCATGGCTTACTTACTCTGTTCAAGAAATCCACGATCTTCTCTTGTTCTTGGATCAGCTCCACCCAAGAGCAATTCGAGATGGCATCGTCGATCTCCTTCAACGCGGACCGCAAGCATTCTTTGTCTTTGGTGAGCACGGCTTTTTGGACTGCATATGGGATCAGAATGAAGTAGCCAAAGCAAGAATAGGAAGCATCGTACCGAAAAGGGATGTCTGCTTTTGTTGCAGCTGTGTAGACAACAGATTTTGATAATATTGCGTGAGCGATAACAGCTCCTCCTCAGCCTAGAAGAGTTAGCGCGGGATCGAAGCACCACAGTGAATGTGCGAACTTCCTTACTTGCGATTTGGCGTCCCTACACAACCGCTCACGTAACTCCACATTCTTGATCATCTCTTCAAACTTTATCAGCCTTTGGCGAAGCTCATCCCCCTGTTTCTTGAGGTTGCTGACATGATGCTCGTAGATAGTTTGTAAACGCTCGAACTCGTGCTCCCGATGCTAACGATAAAAGTTCTAAGTATATCTTTGACCTCGGGGGTGAGGGCTCTTTTCTGTACACTTACATCGTCGCCAAACATGGCGCAGTCAGAGCATAGAGCCACTTTACATGTTTTGCAGTAATACGAAATTTTGGTCTCGTGCTTGGGACATATATCTTTCTTGGCGAATTTCTTATTCTTGGTGACCACCTCAAGTTGCTGAGGGAAGCTGGGTTAGGCCTACCTCCCTTTCGGTTGGTTGCTACACAGAGGAAGGAAAAAAACTGGCTACTTGCCTGCTGCAAGTCATCGATAAATCGGCAGGTTACGAGCTGTGAGGTCGTTAAGCGAGCTCTACAATGTGGGCACTCGGGTCGATGCTCGCGAATCCATTTCTATGCAGCGGATTAAGTGGAGTAAGTATCGAATTCTACTGTCGGCAAAACAAAACGCAAGCTTCAGGCTCTCCTTACTTTGATGCAATGCTCGCAGCACAACTTTGAGCAGGTGGGGCAGAGCACGGCATTTTGCAAGGCCCCGAGACATATAAAACAACGGAACACCTCATCTAATGGAGTCGAGGGTCTATCAGGATGTAGGGAATTTGATACATTGGTGGTAGTCATAGTTCCAACTCTTTCGAGTGTGAGGTAACCTTGTGTATGGTTGGGCGCCTGTAAGATAAGCTAGCGCAAATTAAACTAAATGTACTGAAGTATTTTTAGCGGAGTGGAGAAGACGAGAGTAATCCAACCAGTCGAGGAAAAGTGATCAAGTGGGTGAGTAAGGTACAGTGTAGGAATAATACTTTGACTACAGATTGACCAATAGGGCCAGAAGGAAAAGACCGGTGTGTGTAACATGCAATGTAATTAAAAGGTAATCATTTATGTTTATTTCAGCGCCTGACCCTAGCAACGGAGTCGAAGACAGCTCTCCAAGCAAGCTCCTTAAAATCCCCAATGAATACCACTCATATTCTTTATACGAAGGTTTATTTTTGAAATCATTGTTTACTTGAAGGTACACATACATATATACAACATCCATGGATGGGGTCGAAGAAGCCATTAGGCCAAGTTGCCACAACGGTTGACGATTTCGGAGGTTGCCCAGCTCTTGATGCTGATATAGGTCACGAAGATCATCACACCAAAGCCAAAGAGTGCCAAGAGCACATCTCCGACCTTCACCCAGGTGCGCTTGGCACAGGCCTTGAAGTGGAACAATGCAGGGTAGATGAAGAGCAATGGAATGCATCCGAACCCACCAATCAACGAAACGAAATTGTCCAGGTTGGAGGCACCTCCCCAAGAGATCAAGGCAAGGCAGACGCAAAGAAGAGCGCGGAAGAGATTCTTCTGCCACTTGATCATGGTCGATTTCTTTCCTGATCTGCCACCAAAGAGGGCCCCTTCCAGGATCCTGGTGGCTGGGAAGACCATCAATGGGAACGTAAGCAAGATAGCGACCACGTAGCACAACTGAACGACCTTGGTTGCAGGTTGGTTGGCTGGCATGTTCAGCAGGATAATGGTGTCGGTGGCGCTGCCGAAAGCTGCGTAGGAAACGGCCCCCACTCCGACAAATAGCACAATCACGCAAACAATCACCATGGCAAGCACAGTGGGGAAGCGTTTTGGGTCCTTCATAGAGTTCACCACGGGCAGGACGAGGCCGATGCCCTCAAAGCTGAATAGCGCGGTACCAATGAAAAGTGGGAAGTCCTTGGAGTTGAACAGATCGAAGTCCCCTGCGCCAGCGGTGACGAAGTGGTCAATATCCACGTAGAAGATGTAGATGATGCCGAAGAGGATAAACACGTTGGCGATCAATGAGCCATACGAGAAAGCCTTGATCTTTCTCACCATGCCAAACGGGACGTAGATGATCAGCTGCATGAAGATGAAGTATTTCACGGGGATATCCACTTTGCATCCGGATAGTGTGTGGGTAAGATCGTAGAGGTTCTGGGAGACAAAAATGAAATAGGCGCAGCAAAAGCCCAGCTGGGATATAGTGATCGATGTTCGGACCAGGATTTGCAATCCTCTTCCGAAGAGGATGCCACCAATCTCTCCGAATTCACCAGGAACTTGGAGACGTACTTTGACGAGAAGCATGATGGCTACGGTAGTGAGACTACCCACGAGAATGAGAATGAAGATGGAAAAGAGAAGGCCGCCGTTGTAGAAGGCTTTCGGCAAGAAGAGGATACCAGTACCCACGAATGCCTTGATCAGTAGAAGAAAAGCCTTTTTGGCCGAGGTTTTCTCGCCGGGCTCTTCAATGATAATGCTTGGCTCATCCTCGTCATCATCTACATATGTGGTTGGTTGCACTGCGGTCAAGGAACGTCCAGCGTCCTCACTTAGAGATACTTCGAAGCCAGGATTTTTCTCATCGAACTTGAAGAGTTTGGGGGAAGTTGCGGACATAATGCAAATGGAATGCTGTTGAAATGAAGGTGACTGATTAGAAAGAAGTGCAGCATGCCCGGGCTTATATACTTGATAGTGCTTGAATAGGGTTCATCAGAATTATCTTGGAATTAGAGTTGCGATGTTCATGATGTCACATCCAATTCGTTTGAAAGTGTCCACTTACCAATGATTGTTGTCAACCACCTCCCAAAGAGGAAATATTCTACAAGAGCAGTCTTCCCTTTTTGGAAAGCAAACCAGTTCTCCAAAGCCGCCTTCGAGATAGCTTTCTGGGTTCTGATAGGTTCGCGGGGGGGTTGGATCTTTTTCTGTGGTTAGACACACTATTATCACTATTATCACTGAGGGCTTGATTTGTGGTTTGTTAACCAGATTAGGTACTCGAATCGATCTTGTGCCGATAGGAACCGCCTTGGAAACCGGTTCGTCAACTGCGTACTAACCAAATGATCGCAATGGATGGCTGGGTACCTAAGGGGTCTCCTCCATTTGTGCAGTACTCTGAACTCCGGAGACGTGGGAAAAATGGACTTTTCGGTAGTGATGGTGCTATTTTTGAATACAGCCATTGATTCTACCAGACTATTTTTGAATGCAGCCATTGATTCTACCAGACGAGCTTATCCACAAAGGCCTCGATTCCAAGGGCCAAATTTGGGCGAGAACGAAATACTGGTCCTCAGCCATTTGGTCCGGGATCGACCATTACACTTTTAACCATAGTTCTACTGTCAGATTGGCTTATCTCGACATACACGTTAGGTTGTGGAATTCGATCACTCATCTATATACTGCCTTGCAATTCCGAAATGGGTTATCATGCCAACTGCCCAATAGCAATCCGGTCAAAACAATGATGTAGTGCTCCCCAAGACATTCTGCACCGGCGTTAATAGCACCCGCCCATCTGGGTTGCAGATTGAGTTGGATTTTGCGCTCCTGCAAGTGGGATGTTGGATGCATATTTTCTAGCGATATACGTCATTTTCCTTGATATTACAACCGACATCGTACAATGAGACCCTTTTCATTCCATGGATTTATTGATTCCGTAACCAGTAATTTCATCGTGACGGCGGAAGTTTCCAAATGTGGAGCAGAGTTGAGATGGCTCGGTCGGCTCTGCTGTGGGTAGTACTTGTCTCGCAGCAAATGGACATTCGATCTAGATTTATCAACCACGATGGATCACTTGTATTTCTAAAAGCATCAACCACATTTCTTAATGACATAATGGCAGCGGGACTTTTGGCCACGAAGTAGGACAATCGTAATTAGAGGATTGGTACTGTACCATTACCACATTTGAAAGGTCCCACGATTGTTACACACTTCGTTTCTTTTGGGAAGATATGACGTTGTTCGTTTGGAGTGGGTGCCATGCTGTTCCCTGCTAGTTAACCGATTACTTCGGGTCTACGATTGTCAGTCGATTGGTGGTCACTTTTAGCTGCTGGTCCGAATTTTAGAGTATGCAACCTTCCAGCCTATTCATTGGAGTTCTTGACGATATAGCATACGCATACGGTCTTTGACATCTATGGCTGGAATCTTTCCAGACATACTAGTCTTTGCCGGAAGTAACGGGTATGATAGTACGAAAGCCTACTTATGATACGGGTATGATAGTAAGAAGGCCTACTTATGATACGGGTATGATAGAAAGAAAACCCAACCTACCAACAAAACAACCCATTTCTTATCGCACTAATCAGTCTGATTATCTCGAGCCAAATATTATGATATTCCCAATTGGTGCGAGTCAACGATGCCTGCGAAACGGCGAATTTATTCCGGTATTAACAAGTTCTATGTACATAGCAAAAGGTATCTTCACAAATATACAACTAATCGGTACACTGAGTCATGGCGAATGTATTCTGCTCCGCATCAGGTACACTCATGTAGGCCTGATCATCATCCCTGGACTTCGACAAAAGTCGGACCCCAAACACTAAAGCGATCACACCTAACAGCACCAGGAGCAACACCCACCATGGGTAGGTTTCAAACTGATCCAGATACACGCACGTGTTGAGCAATCCGACACAGGTGTAGAAGCAGTAGAAAAGAGGAATGACCACCACGGAGTTCGCGAACTTCAGGGCGCTGTTCAAGCAGTACAGCTGACGGCGAGGAGCTGGGGGTTAGTCCGGAGCGAAGAAACGACGGAATGTTCCAAGGTACATACCTGTATTACTGCAGTGAAGATCAGCCCAATGACAATACAAATCGACAGTGCGTCGGTGAATTGGTTCTTGGTAGACAGCGAAATGACGAGTAGACGGATGCTATTTGATGGAGATGGAGATGGTGATGATGGTAATGGTAATCGTAAGAAAATCATCGAATTGATGTTAGAAATCCAACCACATACCCGCTTTTGGCCAACAACAGTGTCTCACTCGCAAACAACCCACCAATACAAGCAAAGGATATCCCGACCAAGCGGTGCAGCCGGATTTCTTCCGAAGGCTTCACGAGCCAATTCTCTTGCTTCTTGCTCAATCTTCTTTTTGTGATAATGGCGAACACGAAGGCTCCAATGGTGCTGACGTTCAAGACGCTGAAGTATGCGATGAAGAGTGGTCGGTAATAAAGCAGTTTTAGGATTTCCAGTGATATGTTGCTTTCGTCTGATGTATCGAAGTTAGTAAGAATGCTCGCAGAAAATTCATATCGACAGCAAAACATACAGTCGTCTCCGTTCCGAAGCCCCCCAAATACAACGACCCATACCACACTACATATCACGATAGCGGTTCCATACAGGTCGTTTCTCGTGATAGGTGTCCCAACCAAAAGTCTGGCGAAGATAAAGTTGAAGATAAGAGCGATAGAGCCGAGCGGTGCAACCCACTGCGTCCTCAGAAAATCTAGCAGTTCAATAAACGCATGAGTACATGTGAGTTTTGAGAGGGACAACCAAGCATTCCATACTCAAAGCGATTGTGCTTCCTATAACCTGACTTCCAACGTAGCAAAATAGTCCAAGAAGCCAGCCCCAACGTAGGAACTCATGTTTTCGCTGTTCTGGAGGTAAGGCAGCGTTTCGAGAATGGTCTCGTTTCATTAGGTTCGTGCCAAACGCATCAATGATAGAAGCGCACAGTGATACTGCAAAACCGATAATGTAATTTAAGGCAGTAGAATCAGGCATGGCTGTTTAACTGATGGAAATATATACAATTCAACTGTCGAGAGAGTAAACAATTCTATGTATAAGCGCGCAGGACGATCGAGTTGAATTTAAATGCGAGCTTGCTTACTAAGGACTAGCAAGATTTTGATCTTCTCTAGGGAAATGGTTGACACCGGAGTTGACTATTAAGGGAATCTGGAATGTGCTGACGATGATGGGTGGGTGAATGCGGAAATTCTTCCAAATTCGCTGACGATTAGGGAAAATGGCGAAGAGGAATGGAAAAATCCAGTCCGCAATTTCCCCGGCAACATGTCTCGCTTTTATCCAGCCGGATCAGCACTGCCTCATCGCCGAATGGTCATTTTCCGAATCAGCGGTGTTTCGGCTTTGTAACATTTGCCCTCATCCCACCTGAAACGCATAATGGGCTTGTGCTGCAATCTCACATACCATGAATTGTTACATCTAACACGCATCTATGATTAAGCTAATGGTACTTTGGCTACGGTGGTGGTGACACGGTCTTGCAATGAATGATAGTTTATTACATATAGCCCAAGTGAATTTTTGTGCTTAGCACTACCAACATCTATCTATTGACCAATGCTGGCTAGCAACAACCTACGATAATCTCCACTGGTCTCCCCATGGACGCGCTGGTACAGTGACTTTCCATACTTGCGCTGATATGCTTGTTTTACGTGTGGCATAAGGTGAGGGTGTCTGAAGCGGATGGTTAGACGAGACAGCTTATCTTCCCTGGTGCCAAATCCTCTCATGGACTCTTCAAATTGATCGGCAGCCCACTCATATCGGTTCTGAACGTATCCAACCACACTCAGTAAGCCTCGTTCGATGTCTCCAGAGAACTCGCTCTTTATCACCTTCTGGATTGGCTTTCCGTACTTGATTTGATACTGGGAGAACACCTGGACCAGGTGGGCATCAGATCTGGTGCAAATGATGGAGATAAAGGCGCCTTCGTCCGTGCCAAATCTCTTCTCGCCAGCACGATACAAAGCTTCGACATCTGCGCTTGTGTCGTACACTTGCTGGGTCTCATCCCGGCCAGCCTGAGGAGATGTACCATGTTAGATGGGAAAGTCGATTTCCTGAAAATGAACAAACGCACCTGCAGTAAAGAAACCAAGAGTCTCTTGAAATTATGACTTGTGTCACTAGCGATTTCCCGCTCCATATCACGGTTGTACATGTATCGGTAGCATTGTTTCAGATTGTTCATCTCAGAGTTGCTACGCCCAACGACGAGTTCGATCAATGCATCTTCGTCAGTGCCTAAGCCGGCAATGGAGTTGTGTATGCATTTGCACTCAAACTCTGGTTGGGGCATGGCGAAGCCTTGAAGTAAATATCCGAAATCCCCTGAAGTCTCACTACGAAATGCATCCGCTAGGGATTTGCCATAGTTGGCCTTGTAGGCATGGGACAACGTGGCGATTTGCTCAGGTGTGCGTTGCGAAACAATATTAATAATAGCCTTCTCGTCGGTGCTAAAGGTTCATGGAAGAAGTATAAATAATTCGGCTCTTTCTAGTTGAATTCAAGTACTTTCGTTTACCCAAAACCCTTCATAGCAGTTCGTAGTGCTTGCGCATCTTGATTTGCTTGATTTGCTGTGTACATAGAGCCATAAGGAGCACCGCCAGGTGGGCCACCCGAGTTGAATGGTGCACCCATTGGGGGGCCTTGAGGAGGAGGTCTTGAATAGTTGGTGGCATTGTTGGGAGGTTGTCCATATCCAGATCCTGGTGGACCTTGAGGTGGAGGAGGATATTGCGAATAAGCATTTGGTGGATTGGCTACTGGAGGCTGGCCCATTGGGAAGCCTGAGAAATTTTGAGTGGGTGGCGGGTACGATTCCTGAGGTCCTCCGGGAGGATAGGTTGTACCTGAATTCCCTGGATAATTATTACCAGAGTGACCAGAAGGTGGGCCTGGTGGAGGAGGATATGAATTATTCCCGTATGCAGGCTGCTGTTGATGTTGGGGCTGTGGTGGATAGCCGCTGTTATAGTTGGATCCTTGAGGCGGCTGTGATGGGGGATAACCACCACTATTGTATGGCTGGTTCTGAGGAGGATACCCGCTGTTATTGTATGACTGATTTTGTGGAGGATAGCCACTGGTGTTGTGTTGCTGGTTTTGAGAAGGATAGCCACCATACTGGCCACCTTGCTGGGGCGGAGGAGGGTAGGCATTGCTACCGCCGTATTGTTGCCCCTGCTGTGGTGGTGGTGGATAATATCCGGAATTCTGGGGGTACTGATTTCCGTAAGGGTATTGCGACATGACTTGCGAACGTAGAAGAGGCCAAGTTACAGTGGAAGGGAAAGTCAGTAAGCTACTACAGTGCTATATAACTTCGCTGGACAGCTACGTTTCATGCACGGTGAATTTGGACTATTTGGGAGTATCATGTGACGTACTAGCTTCGCAACATTCTTATTCGTGGATGGTGACATATTAGCTTGGCATTGGAATATGGCTCCCCAATAGGTTCCTCAATATTTATCATAGTACGATGGTTGTATGCCAGTTGACTGTTCTCTATCACTATTTCGGCTGCGTTTACTTTTTCACAGAATCAAGATGTTTATTGATTGAAACTAGTGGCAAAGGAATGTATACTAAGCTTACATTGTTTGATGGCAATTCAGCATCAAGAATACATGTATCGTTTAGTGGTTGATTGGTATTATAGATGATGGTACCATAATTAGTATTCAATATACCTCCAATGATAGCACCATACTTTGTATTCAAGATCTCTACAAACAAATCATACACAGCAATAGCAGCTGGAACAGAGCTTTATATAAAAGACAAGTGTCTTCCGCAATATACACGCAGAATATGTTTAGGAGGGTCCCAGAACATGTGTGCAAAGTCTGGGACTGTTCGGACAACTTGGCAATATTTCACAATATCAGGTACCAGACATTGTGAAAATATTGCTAAGTAAATCCCGACAAGATATTTGGTCAGAATTCTTTAAGATTTGTAGGTAATGATCTAAGTGACTAAGTTAGGTGAATATTTAGGTGGAATTCCGAAATTTGCAACAAATCAAACAACCAAGATTTTGTTTCAGATTTATATGCCACTTGCGTTGAAATCATGGACTTTACACCCAGGTTACTCATCAATCTTTTATTTCTACTTAGTTCATTGCTAATCTATGAATTATTCACTTCGGAGCTAGCTTCTAAGATATTAGCTAATTCTTGACATTTGTAAAGAGCAAAGTTTTCAAATCTGTCTAATGAGCCAAGCTTTCTACACCACGTCATGAGACCTTTCTTTGAGCACTCTTGTCTAAAAGATTGAAAAGTTTATTCGATCCAATAAAACTGGTAGCTACCATGCAATTCTTCTAGTTTTCCAAGTTACTTCCAATACTCCGCAGAACTCTTTGACAGCTAATAGCATTACAATAGAAACACTAATCCATACCTTGTAGCATATCTCTCAAAGTATATATGCTCAAGCAATAGACCAATAAGTGAATACTTCACCAATCTGTTGTTCTCCACATTACCACTGCCACTATCCAGGTTCTACAACAATATCCAGCTGACCACTTAGCCATATTTACTTATCTCCAAAGAGCCGAGTATTATTAGAGTATGATGTTGGAGATATAGTCACTATTTTTTGTTAAAAATATATATGAATTAGTATGCCAGATAGAGCTTAGCGCCCTCAATAAAATAAAGAGAGCTCTGGAGAGATTGGAGGTGATTGGGAGAACTATTAAGTTATATGGTTCTCACTTACGAGACACAATGTATGTATTCGTTTTGCAAAGACACAATGAAAGTATAATCCCACTTTTACATTCACAAGGGCCTAAAGTAAAAGCTACCTAATTTACTTGTTCTTCTGATATCTCTAAAACTCACCACAAATAATTGAGTGTAAACAGTTGGTTGCTAAGCTAACTGCAACATGATTGATTTGTCTAAAAGATGGATGATCAAAACAGGACTATTCCTACTAAAAGAGTATAGTAATGATCATATCAAATGCTGCTATATAAACCGGCTATGGGCTTTACTGCAGGAAAATTGCCAGTATCTCATCAGACGTACTCTGTATCTTCTAATGTTGAGCGTGGTTTACTCTAGGCCTTTCGCATTGGTCTGCTCCTTTGCAAACAATTACATTGATGCATATGCTTCAATATCCCACTTTATTAGTTGATCAGAGCAGCACCTGGCATCAAAATGAGCGGTCGTCAATATAAATATTGAGCAACTATAATAATGTAAAAACGGATAGATATAGCCCAGGAAAACGTATCGTATTGGTAGTACTGTGCGCCACATAGCATACTGGATATTGGATCTTCTTGCTTATCATAGTTAATCCTATCCCCCAACAAATAAGAGAACGATTTCCCCTTCCAGACGATCATTATGGTCGAGCATCCTAGACATACCCAGCTATTACCAAACGATAGAGCTTAAATGGAGAATACCATTTATGAATTGATAGCACACTATTCCCTATAGATGGATAGTTTAGGTAGAACCATGGGTTAATTGGTAAATGGAAACGTGAGATGTTTCGACAAGGAGAATACGGTTTCCAGATGAGAGAAAGAGTTCTATGGAAGCAAAGAAAATATGATAAATGGAGCATATACGAGACAATAATACAATAAATAGAACACATAGGAGACAGCAATATAATAAATAGAACATACGAGACAGCAATATAATAAATAGAACATACGAGACAGCAATATGGGTGATCTGTGCTAGATAAGGAAGTGGAGAAGGCACGTACTAATTGGCAGACTATCGATGTTGGAGGCCAGGCGGTGTGTGATGAATCCGAGATTACTATTGAGTTCAATGTGTTTTATTTATTAGGATTAGAGTACAGAGCCGTATATATGTTTGATACAATGCCGTCTACATTACATCACAAATGATCGACCCGTACCAAGTTTTACATACTGTACCACTTGCACATCTATCTTGTTGAAGCTTGCCATTCAAACAGGTGTAGAAATGAGGAGAATTCCCCGAATCAAAGCAACTGTGCTGACCATCAACGCAATGAGATGGTTCAGTTGGTATTATTACGGTGTCAAACACGGCTGTCTTAGTAGCCGTTCTACCTCTTTTGAGCTTGAGCCTGTGTCCGACTACGCCATAAGAGGGATGTAGTTCGAGTTTTGGCTGTGTGGATGCATATGTTGACTCGATCTTACTTTCTGTTACTGAAGATGGAGTCTCAGATATCCTTGTTTCTTGAATTTTCCCTGTAGCACTTGCTTCGTTTGAAGGTGACCACCCACCCAACGTCTGGGGATGTGAGGCGGCGGGATTTTGAGTGGAATGAACCACACTTTGCACGGATGTTGATTCCGGTGATGCCATTGGAGTCGCTTCCGAAACGGGAGTGGGCTGCTCCATCAAACTGTTTTCAATTTTGCTGTGTTCAGTGGGGTTGTGCATTCCATACGTGTACGTTGGCGATTGAGGGCCCTCGGAATCCTGCGAAGGTGTTGATTTTAGTTGGGCAGTAAGCTGTGTGGATATGCTGTTGATTGTTGAGACACTTGATTCGCTGCTCCTCAAGGTAGTACCGGGCCCAAAGGAGGTATTCTTCGGCAGTGGAGGAGTTTGAGAGTAATCGCCCTTCTTTGAAGAATGCATGCCATCGGTTTTCTGTGGGGGTTGCGATCTACTACTCTGTGCAATTGTTGATGCTATACTACTACTTTGGGTAGTGGCTGGACTAGGCGTTACTCGAGTGAATTGGGAGCCAGCGGATAATTGCGTGGTACTAGTGGGAACCAACGTGTCACTCCCTGTCTTACTGCTCGCGGTCGAGGTATGCATTATAGGTGCGTATATTGATGATAGAGGTGGCTGGGTGTATTTGCTACCCTTCGATGAGTAGATAGATAAAGGCTGCGTAGCATCACTATGTGCCATTGTGATGCTACCCACCACACTCTTCTCAGTAGGAATATTCATTCCAACCGTATAGGTCGCTGGCAGTGGTGGTTGCGAGCATTCACTACTCTTCGAGGGCGGCGTAAGAACTGATGTTGAGCTCAATTGGGAAGTAGCTTGAGTGGGTCTGCTATTGAATGTTGTGACAATCTCCTCGGTGCTCCTAACTGTCCTACTTGCTAGAGAGAAGATATCTTGAGATGTAACATGAGTAGCTTTACTATCTAACGTGGTAGCACCGGAATTGATACTCCTAACTGTGGTGCTAGGCTTCGTGAAGGTGTATGTCGGTGGCAAGGGTGGCTGAGAGCATTCACTGCTCGTGGCTGAATGAGTGGGCGCTGGTGTCGTGTTTAGTTGCGAAGTCGGCGGAGTGGATCTGCTGCTAGTTACGACAGTACTTATTTCAGTGCTTCTGACTGTAGCAGTGGACTGAGTAAATGTATGGGTAGGTGTGTATGTTGGTGGCAGTGGTGGCTGAGAGCACTCACTGCTCATCGATGATGGAGTGAGCACCGACGCTGAGCTCATTCGAGTGGTAGCCTGTGTAGGTTTACTGCTGAATGTGGCGGCACTGGACTTGACACTCCTAACTGTGTCACTAGGCTTCGTGAAGGTGTATGTCGGTGGCAAGGGTGGCTGAGAGCATTCACTGCTCATTGCAGAATGAGTGGGTGCTGATGTTGTGCTCCATCGAGCTGCTGTCGAAGTAGATTTGCTGCTGGTTGTAGCAGAGCTTATTTCAGAACTTCTGACTGTAGCGGTAGACTGGGTAAGCGTACGGGTAGGTGTGTATGTTGGTGGCAGTGGTGGCTGAGAGCACTCACTGCTCATCGATGATGGAGTATGCACCGACGCTGAGCTCATTTGAGTGGTAGCCTGTGTAGGTTTACTGCTGAATGTGGTGGCACTGGACTTGACACTCCTAACTGTGTCACTAGGCTTCGTGAAGGTGTATGTCGGTGGCAAGGGTGGCTGAGAGCATTCACTGCTCGTTTCTGAATGAGTGGGTGCTGGTGTCGTGTTCAGTTGCGAAGTAGGCGGAGTGGATCTGCTGCTGGTTGTAGTAGTGCTTATTTCAGAACTTCTGACTGCAGTACTGGACTGGGTAAACGTACGTGTAGGTGTGTATGTTGGTGGCAGTGGTGGCTGAGAGCACTCACTACTCATTGATGATGGAGTGAGCACCGACGCTGAGCTCATTCGAGAGGTAGCCTGTGTAGGTTTACTGCTGAATGTGGCGGCACTGGACTTGACACTCCTAACTGTGTCACTAGGCTTAGTAAAGGTGTATGTCGGTGGCAAGGGTGGCTGAGAGCATTCACTGCTCATTGCAGAATGAGTGGGTGCTGATGTTGTGCTCCATTGAGCTGCTGTCGAAGTAGATTTGCTCCTGGTTGTAGCAGAGCTTATTTCAGAACTTCTGACTGTAGCGCTAGACTGGGTAAGCGTACGGGTAGGTGTGTATGTTGGTGGTAGTGGTGGCTGAGAGCACTCACTGCTCATCGATGATGGAGTAAGCACCGGCGCTGAGCTCATTTGAGAGGTAGCCTGTGTAGGTTTACTGCTGAATGTGGTGGCACTGGACCTTACACTCCTAACTGTGTCACTAGGCTTAGTAAAGGTGTGTGTCGGTGGCAAGGGTGGCTGAGAGCATTCACTGCTCGTGGCTGAATGAGTGGGCGCTGGTGTCGTGTTCAGTTGTGAAGTAGACGGAGTGGTTTTGGTGCTAGTTACGACAGTACTTATTTCAGAACTTCTGACTATAGCACTAGACTGGATAAGTGTATGGGAGGGCGTATACGTTGGCGGCAGAGGCGGTTGAGAGCATTCACTACTCATTGATGATGGAGTAAGCGCTGATGCTGAGCTCAATTGAGAGGTAGCCTGTATAGGTTTGCTACTGAATGTGGTGGCACTGGACTTGACACTCCTAACTGTGTCACTAGGCTGAGAGCTTTCACTGCTCGTTACTGAATGAGCGGGTGCTGGTGTCGTTTTCAGTTGCGAAGTAAGCGGAGTAGATTTGCTGCTGGTAACAGCAGTACGTATTTTAGAGCTTCTGACAGTAACACTAGGTTGAGTAAACGTATGGGAAGGCGTGTATGTTGGTGGCAGAGACGGTTGAGAGCATTTGGTACTGAGTAACGTTAAAGTACTCTCCGGTTGCTGGGAGGAATGTGCACTGCTACTCTGCACAATTGGCGAAACCGAAGTCCTGCTTGAAGCAATAACTGGACTAGAAATTACCCGAGTTCGCTGCGAGCTAAGTGCTGATGATGCAGAGCTGCTGTTGATTATAGTGACACTTTTTACCATGCTCTGGCTGGGTGTATGAATTCTAGAAGTATATGTTGGCGGTAGAGGTGATTGCGAACTTTTGTTGCTCTGCGATGACAGAATAAGCACCGATGCTGAGCTCAATTGAGAGGTAGCCTTTGTAGGTTTACTGCTGAATGTGGTGGCACTGGGCCTGACACTCCTAATTGTGGTACTAGACTTAGTATAGGTGTGTGTCGGTGGCATGGGTGGCTGAGAGCATTCACTGCTCGTGGCTGAATGAGTGGGCGCTGGTGTCGTGTTCAGTTGCGAAGTCGGCGGAGTGATTTGCTGCTAGTTACGACAGTACTTATTTCAGTGCTTCTGACTGTAGCACTGGACTGAGTAAATGTATGGGTAGGTGTGTATGTTGATGACAGTGGTGGCTGAGAGCACTCACTACTCATCGATGATGGAGTAAGCACCGACGCTGAGCTCATTTGAGTGGTAGCCTGTGTAGGTTTACTGCTGAATGTGGTGGCACTGGACTTGACACTTCTAACTGTGTCACTAGGCTTAGTAAAGGTGTATGCCGGTGGCAAGGGTGGCTGAGAGCATTCACTGCTCGTTTCTGAATGAGTGGGTGCTGGTGTCGTGTTCAGTTGCGAAGTAGGCGGAGTGGATCTGCTGCTGGTTGTAGTAGTGCTTATTTCAGAACTTCTGACTGCAGTACTGGACTGGGTAAACGTACGGGTAGGTGTGTATGTTGGTGGCAGTGGTGGCTGAGAGCACTCACTACTCATTGATGATGGAGTGAGCACCGACGCTGAGCTCATTCGAGAGGTAGCCTGTGTAGGTTTACTGCTGAATGTGGCGGCACTGGACTTGACACTCCTAACTGTGTCACTAGGCTTAGTAAAGGTGTATGTCGGTGGCAAGGGTGGCTGAGAGCATTCACTGCTCATTGCAGAATGAGTGGGTGCTGATGTTGTGCTCCATCGAGCTGATGTCGAAGTAGATTTGCTGCTGGTTGTAGCAGAGCTTATTTCAGAACTTCTGACTGTAGCGCTAGACTGGGTAAACGTACGGGTAGGTGTGTATGTTGGTGGCAGTGGTGGCTGAGAGCACTCACTACTCATCGATGATGGAGTAAACACCGACGCTGGGCTCATTTGAGAGGTAGCCTGTGTAGGTTTACTGCTGAATGTGGTGGCACTGGACCTTACACTCCTAACTGTGTCACAAGGCTTAGTAAAGGTGTGTGTCGGTTGCAAGGGTGGCTGAGAGCATTCACTGCTCGTTTCTGAATGAGCGGATGCTGGTGTCGGGTTCAGTTGCGAGGCAGTCGGGGTAGATTTGCTGCTGGTTAAAACAGTGTTTATACCAGAGCTTCTGACTGTAACACTAGGCTCAATAAATGTATGGGTGGGCGTATATGCTGGTGGGAGAGGTGGTGACGAGCATTCGCAACTCTGCGATGAAGCAGTAACTACTGATGCTGAGTCCGTTTGAGTAGTATCCTCGGTGAACTTGCTAACGTGTGTTGTGGCACTTGACCTAGTAAAGGTGGACATCGGCGGTATAGTTGGTTGCGAGCATTCGCTACTCTGCAATGAAGTGAGCGCTGTTGTCGGGCTCAATTGAGGTGCAGCCTGAGTGGGTTTGTCACTGAATTTTGTAACACTTTTTGCTGGTCCAGCACAAGTGTATTTTTGTGGTAAGGGTGGCTGAGAACATTCACTACTCTGTGATGCATGGCTACCAATAACACTCTTCTCAGTAGGAATATTCATTCCAGCGTATAAGTCGCTGGCAGTGGTGGTTGCGAGCATTCGCTACTCTTCAAGGGCGGCGTAAGAACTGGAGTCGAGCTCAGTTGGGAAGTAGCTTGAGTGGGTCTGCTATTGAATGTTGTAAGCACCTTCCACAGTACACATAGCCGTGCTAATTGATCGAGGGAAAGTATATGTCGGTGGTAGAGGAGGCTCAGAGAATTGGCTATCCCGCAACGACAGAGTACTCTTGAGTTTCTGCGATGCACGTGAACCCTCAACTGAAGTGTCTTCAGTGCCTGATCCATGTATAGTTGCTGTAATCCTGTAGTGTTTAGTAGGGCCCGTCATTTGGGACTCCTCTGTGGAAACCGGCTTCAAAGCGAACGTAGGTTGGTTAACATTCTTTTGGAGTACGGTAGCTGTTAATTTCTTGTGTACCTCAGAGTAAGTAGAGGGTTGATGGCATTCTTCATTGATACCAATCACGTCGTTTAAGATTGCAGACTTTTCCATCCCTCTTGACTCATTACTCGCGACAGCGATTGGAGTCACCAGTATTGCCTGGGTTAATGATCGATCAGCATCCCTATTTGATTGATGTTGACTTGCTTCTGCACTGCAAAGGAAAATGCTCCCCAACAGGAGTGCTATGGTGGGCTTCATTTTCCACACAATGACAATGAGGACAAAAACTCAGTAACCTGGGATTATATGCTTTTTGCCCATCGCAAACCTCCTACTATGGTCAATCTAGACTCCTGAGTTTCTTAGAATGAAAAGTCTAAATCCGTAGTGCATCACCCCTTCAGCTATCGACTGATCTCCCAATCCCACCTTTTGATACCTGTTGAAGGTGTACAGTGATATGACGTTAATGGAATTTTCAAAGACGCAGTAAGCGAGTCTAGTTTATTGGCCATGGTAAAGAAAATTAGCCACCGATTGGCAAATTGGAATTTACGGACAAAAGGGTCTCATTGGAGTACAGAAAACATGTAGTGGATGAGGCAGAATGGACTCATCACCAATGTTTATGGAGCAGAATCTGTAGCCAACATGGAGCATAGCAGTGTTATGAGCACAATCTGTAGTCAAGATGAGCCATAGCAGTGTTTATGAAGCAGAATTCGTAGCTAAGATGAAGCCATGCAATGTTTATGAAGCAGAATTCGTAGCTAAGATGAAGCCATGGCCAATGTTTATCGAGCGCTTGGTCAGTGTTTATGATGATTTGTTTCCGAGTTGTCATTCTTTATACCAAATAAGGTTAAAGCCGGATATGGCTGACTATTGCCAATATATATCGTTTAGATCATTGTAGCCTTTCTAAGAATATGCCTCCCAAATATATCGAAGCTTCCAAGGATCTCGTTGGAGTCCATGTTTCATTCGCGATGATCAGAAACCAACTGTTCGGCTATTCGGATTGTGTAGCCATTGGCTGGCCATTTGCAAGCACAAATCGAGATTAAGTGTGTTGAGAGGATTCTCTAAAGAAGGGCTGTGCGTGCGAGTATACACCAATTGCAGAAATTCAAAGCTCTGTTCCATATTTCCACGATAACGGTACCATAAGGTGGAGTGATAGAGCTGAAATGAAAAACAGCTCCGGATATGGCAGCTGAGCAAGACTATAAATACCCCTGAACACCTAGATAATGAAGCACCCATAAACATGCAGTTGAAGACAATCATCGCCGGAATCGTATCTGTCCTTCCGCTCGTCGCGAGGGCGGCAAGAATAATGAACCTCCCGTACTTTCCGAACTACCAGATTGCACCAGTCACTAGTTTCGAAACTGACATTGAAGTCCCACAAGGATACGATGTCTCCCCCGCGACATGGATGACCATTGCTTTCAGTAGCGGAACCCTATCTCTGCTAACCGAGTCCGATACCAAGAGAACGGTAGAATTCTACATGTGGGATCTTGGTGGCAACAAGACCGTTGAGGTGGTTCAACTTGGTGAGAATGTCGTAACACCGGATTCCAGCCCTACTAAGGCCGTACTCAACTTCGGTTGGGAGTCTGGGGTCACGTATCGCATGAAGATTGATACAGAGTACGTAGAGAATGACACAGTTTTCTCAGCCAGCATCAAGATCAGAGGGCAGTGGCACCTAATTGCCAGTATCAGAGGGCACAATTATGGCCGCTATGGCCTCAGAGAGAACTATCCAATCTACCAATACTTAAGCAATCAGCAATCTAGCCCAAGCCAGCCTGCATGCGGAATTTTCAGCGGGCAGTGCTACCGCTTGTTGAATGATGACTTCTGCTATCCCAGTTGGGGTGTAGAGATTAATACTAGCTGGGGTGTACTGGCTGATGGCGGCGCCAATGCCGGGTGCTGGGGCTACGGAGTCACCAAAAGTGGCGACGGTATGTTTCTCTCTGTAGGTGGAAGCAATACCCAATCCGAATACTGCAACCATAATCAGAATCCATGGGTTGATTACGATCATTGTGCTATCAATCAATTCAGCAAAACTATAAATGGCTGATCAATGAGGCTTCTATACTGTAAATGGTGACTTTATCTTTCATCTATTCAACAAATATCCAGCTCCTTCATCTAACCCTGGCCATATACCAAAAAAACCCTTAATATTCATAGTTTAACAAATAATAAATGCTCTATTGTAAGTTAACCATTAATTGTCAAATTACAACCCCTTCAAACTGTGGTAAATTTTGTAATTACTACTAAATATTCACCTAACTTAGTTACTTAGATCATTGTCTACAAATCTTAGCAAATACTGGTCAAATTCCTTGTTGGGATATACTTGGAATATTTTCACCAAAACATCAGACACCCAGAACATGAAATCTTGTTATGTTGTCCAAGCAGCTCAAAACTTTGCCAACATATTTCTGGGACCTACCTAAGCATATTCTTTGTGTGTGTCTTTGCCAAGACCATGTAAAAGTATGAATACTGCTTTTACATTCACCTAATCATTGAGTGAGACCACATAATTTACTTGTTCTTTCAATCACTTCCAATATCTCCAAGACTCTTACAACACAAACAATCTCTCCACCTTTGGCCAACTCATTTACGCTCTATGATAATATCCCTGCTGTACCCAAGAGAAAAGTTCTATAACACTCCTGAATGACTTGACTGAACTAAAGGTACAATTAGTTTCAGAATTGTACAATTGTTGGTGAGTGGCAGAAATATTAGCAGGAAGATCATGGTCCAATAATGCTCTTGGATATAGCTGGTTTGGATATAAAGGCAACTGAGTTGGTTTACTATGCAAGCTTGGCTTGGTGTTCTTGAGAGTGCTAGATATGCTAGACTTGGGCAGAAACTAGAGCAGAATGGTTGACTTCTTACTTTTGCTGAGACAATCTCAATTTTGTTGAGACACACACTAGACCAAAAGGCTCAGTAAACTTTACCCACCCTCTGCTGATCAAGTAGAATTAGTAAGTGTGATGAGATGGAATTATTGAAAGCAATTGGGATGTTGATAGGGGCATAAGATAAATGAAAATTACATTATCAATCAGCTGATGTCTAGGTAATCACTAAGTGGTTGGATAGTTCTCAGATAGATAATCAGTTGAAAGCTTTGCAGATCAGTTGATGAAGTAATGACCATATGAAAACTGATCAGGTGTGACTGCTACAAAAAGATTCTGAGATGGGATAAAATATATGCCATAACTAGGATTAGTT